>VDFB02058777.1:43159-87576 GCA_007258455.2 Sequoia sempervirens
AAAGGTATTTTTTTTTATAATCAAGAATTCTATGCTATAGTTCAAGGTTTGAAGAAATGGAGACATTACTTGTTGCCAAAAGAATTTACTATTTATTTACTAATCACTAGGAATTATAGTATTTAAGCAGTCAAGGAAAATTGAATCAAAGGCATTTGAAATGGGTTGAATTTTTGTAAAGCTACACATTTGTTTTGAAGCATAGGAGTGGTAGGTCGAATTGAGTTGTAGACACCTTGAGTAGGAGGCAGAACTTGTTAACAAAAATACAGTTTGAAGTCGTTGGGTTCAGGAACTCACAAGGTTGTACCTTGAAGATCCTAATTTCGTAGAAGCTTGGAAAGCTTGCAAGGAGCCTATCACACTTGATAGGACGAGATGGTTGGATTTTACAATACAAGATGTATGCTATTTAAAAGGAATCAATTGTGCATTCCAAGGAGTTCCATGAGGGAGAACTTGATCAAGGAGAAGCATAGTGGCAGATTGTAGGACATTTCGATCAAGACAAGACAATCGCTATGGTAAGTGAGCACTACTATTGGCTGTAGTTGCAGTAGGATGTGAAGAAATTTGTACAAGGTTGCAGGGTGTTTCAAATGACAAAAAGGCACTAGTCAAAATACTGGGTTGTATCAGTCGTTACCTGTACCAAAGAAGCCATGGGAGGATATCAACATGGATTTTGTTCTTGTCTTGCCAAGGACGCAAAGAGGCCATGACTCCATATTTGTGGTGGTAGAAATTTTTTTGAACATGACACATTTCATTATGTGTCATAAGACTAGTGATGCAGTTCACATTGTTGAATTATTTTTTCAAAGAGGTGGTACAACTACATAGTCTACCCAAAGCATAGTTTCATCTATCAAGATACCAAATTTGTAGGGTATTTCTGGAGTATGTTGTGGAAGAGAATGAAAATGGATTTGAATTTTAGCTCAACAAATCATCCACAGATAGATGAAAAAATGGAAGTGGTAAATAGAAGTGTGGGTAACTTGTTGAGATGCTTGGTAGACGACAAACCCAAGGGATGGGATTTGGTTTTTTCATAGGCAAAGTTTACCTACAAGAATTCAATTAATAGGAGCACTAGAAAATCACCAATTTAGATTGTGTATGGCAGAAATCCTAGAATAGCTACTAAGTTAAGGAAGATGGATAAGGGAGAAAAGTGTAGTGTTGAAGCCGAATTTTTTGTTGAACATATGAAGAATGTACATGAACAAGTTAAGAAGCATATCAATAAGATGAACACACAATATAAGGCCAAGGTAGATCAGAAAAGAAGGCATAAGGAGTTCCAAGTAGGTGATGAAGTCATGGTTCATTTGTGAAGGAAAGGTTTCCAGTTGGCACATATAATAAGCTGAAGATGAAGAAGTTTGGGCCATATAATATTTTGAAGAAACATGATTCAAGAAATGCATACAAGGTGGAGTTGTCAAGTGAGATTCATGCCTCACCTGTCTTTAACATTTTTTAATTAACAAAGTATCATGAAGGAGATAAGGAGCACAAGTTGGTGGTGGCATAGTGGAGCGTTCCAACACTTGCAGTAGACCAAGAAGAAATTGAAGAAATTTTGGAAAGTTGTGTAGGATGAAGTACAAGGAACATGAAGTATAATGAGTGCTTGGTGAAGTGGAAAGTAAGGCCTATTGAAGATTCAACTTGGTTGTTTAAGTCGGAGGTTAGCTGTTTTGGTTTTCCTCTAACCCCTAAAGAGTGACAGGGTCACTTTTCAAATTACCCCAGGTGTCTAATGCAGGAGCATCTAGGGTGAAGAACAATCTTGCATCAATATAATTATTTTATTTTCAATAAGGGATAGTCAATCTAGGTGTGCACAGTCAGGTTACAAGCATTTTCACCACACATTACATCTTGGCATTTACCCTCAACTTCATTTAGCGCCCCATTCTTCTTTGGAGTGATACTTCGACATGACAGTTTGGTCTTGGCGGGACCTTTCTTGTGTCCCTTCAAAGTCCCGATAATGGAAACAACAATGGTAACACGATGCGAATAATGCACATTGGGGAGAGGCTTCATTTCGATGGGAAAGTTGATGGTGTCCCTTCGACACCCCGACGGACCGTCAAGCCTCATCAAGGTGACTTTGCATTTCGAATAGAGATGTTGGTGAGTCCCTTCGATGGGCGATGTGAGGTATCAGGTGGATAGTGACACTTCAGGCGGACAA
Source organism: Sequoia sempervirens (assembly GCA_007258455.2). Classification (NCBI taxonomy): domain Eukaryota; kingdom Viridiplantae; phylum Streptophyta; class Pinopsida; order Cupressales; family Cupressaceae; genus Sequoia; species Sequoia sempervirens. Next base: position 45,369 of record VDFB02058777.1, read on the forward strand.
GGATCTGTTTCCCTTCGATGGGCCAATCGAGTAATGAGGGCGATGAACTTATATGTTGGGGAAACTTGATGGTTTTAGAGAGAAAGGATTTAATGTCTCCTCGACACGACGAATGAAGGAAGGATGAGTAATGAACGGGTTAGTTAACAATAACCGAAGGATACGAATGAGATGGTGACACGTAATGCAATTGTACTCGTTGAATCCACATCATTGTTGTGGATCAGCACATTCATTAGTTGAGCGATTGGGGCTACTGATAACCACGATAACCATCTAGAGCTCTCATTGTTGATTGGATGACAGGAGGATACTATGGCAACATGCGAGAAGAATGTCAAGGCCAACCTATAGCATTAGGAAGATATATCAATGCTGAAGCAAAACATGACGAAGAGGGGGAGAGACAGAGCGACCTACTGTGAAGAGATTTGAAGGTGGCAGAAGGTGAAGGTCTATGACTTACTGGCGAATGAAGAACCGAGTGTAACTCAGATCTGCAATTCAATAGATGAATGTAATAAGTAGCCCATAAGAAGGCATGTAAGGCTGTAACATGTATTTCCATTTCTGAGTAATACAATCTCTTGCATTCTCCATCATTTTTTTTTGTTGTACAAACCTGAGTTTCCATTGTGAGTTCATCATTGTAAGGGGAGTACCCTTCATCAATTTTAATATTCCTATTTGTGGTAAATTTCTATTCTTTCATGCTTATATCCAACCCACATACCATGCCTATCCTTTAAGATGTTTTAAATGATTACAATATTTTTGACATGTGTATTCATGAGATTGATTTATGTTACATGATTCTTAAATATTTACATGCTTAACTTACATTTAAATTTATTGTACTAATTTTCCTTCTCCTCCAATTCCTTGCATCCTATAGATGAGACCAATTTAAGGGGGACATATCATGTCATGCTAACACTTCTAGATTGATAATATAAATAATTATAGTTGCACTACAAAGAGACTCCTCATTGTATCCAAATGGATCTTTATCACATGACATGGTAGTGCTTGATATGACATGCCATCATATTGCCACCACATAAGGTAGAGAATTATCATACCATTTTCCATACATGTGAAATTGCCTAACTCTACTCATTTACCTCTTTACAATTTCCTAGACAATTAAGCAAATTTCTATTTATGTCTATTTTGTTTGAGAGAGAAGCTACTAATTGTACTTCTTTTGTTTGTTTTGTGGGTTCTCATGGAGCATGCATGCTAAAGATGAATTCCCAAACATATCTTTTGGAGATTGTTACTTTATACATGAAGCTTGTATTCCTTTAATTCCAAAATTAGTTTGCAAGTATGCTTGTGATTGCTTGTTTACTTTAAGATACATGCTTGTGTTAGGACTCACATGCATCTCAAAGTGGAGGAATTAATATAAAAGTGAATTTTACATACCCATGCTAATTCCCATTTAATTTTGGGCCCATTTTGAGAGAATCTCTTTATGCACATATTCATACATAAATGACACAATCTTCTACAAAGTTGGGCTCATTCCCCAATATTTCATCTTCCTCATTTACACTTATTATCACATATTTGATCTTATCTCATTAATTTTTACACATTATCTCATAAATTTCACATTTATTATACCACCATCCAAACATTTATTCCTTACATCAAAACAATTATTTTCTTACCCTAAGTCAATTATGTAGGTGTAAGATCAACCTCATGCTTGCAAAACTAATCCCCAAAATTTAAATTTTATCAACTTGTACCCATATCTTTCCCACCATAAGTCAACTTGGAACACATTTGACATGATTATTGCTATGTAATGGTGTCTAAAGACATTCATTTAGATATTAACTCACATCCTATATCCACTTGGTAATCATACATATTACTAGAGCATAGAAGGATAATTCATTGTAAGAAAACTTCAATTGGAGCACTAAAAATAACCTATTTGCATCAAAATTCACATCTTAGGAAATTTGCATGCTTGCTTACTATTAGCCAACATTTTTCAAGGTTGTAAAGTTGGCCATTTGAGGTGGTTAACCTAGAGGAAATTGATCCTAGTTATCTAACAACCTTTTCAAGATATTTTTAAATACTATCTATCCTTAACAATTAGCAAAGAGCAAAGATCAAGTCAAACTGGAAAATAGAACTACAAGATTTACCAAATCAAATCCACAAAATACAAGATAAGCTTGTGCCAACATAAATGACCCAAATCCATGAAATCATCAGAGACGCAATTCCAATTCTACACAAAATATGAGACCCAAATCCAAATTACTTGTTTTTCTACACCAAAATATCAAAATCGACATTGTATTAGATTAATCCATCCACATTGATTGTAAAGCTAACTACACTCTTCCTTAACAATTACTTTTTAAAAGTAATATATACTCTTCAAATATCTAGTTCCACTCTACACAAAATTCGAGACCCATATCCAAATGACTTATTTTTCTACACCAAAATATCAAAATTGATATTGTATTAGATTAATCCATCCACATCAATTGTAAAGCTAAGTACACTCTTCCTTGACAATTGATTCTTAAAAGTAATCTTCTACTGTTCAAATATCTAGTTCCACCCAATTCGAGACCCATATCCAAATTACTTGCTTTTCTATACCGAAATATAAAAATGATACTATATAAAATTAATCCATCCACATCGATTGTATAGCTAAGTACACTCTTCCTTCACAATGGATTCTTAGAAGTAATCTTTTATTGTTCAAATATCTTGTTACACCCAATTCGAAATCCATATCCAAATTACTTGTTTTTCTACACCGAAATATCAAAATTGATACTATATAAAATTAATCCATCCACATCTGTAATAAAGCTAACTACAACCGTTCAAATATCTAGTTCCACCCATCACATTAGACAACAATATGGATTAATTTATGTTGAGTTGCATTAGTTTATTTTCCTGTACAGTCATTAATATCATCTTTATCTATCCCTGCTGACGACAGCATTTCATAATGGTAAAAAGATGAACTTGTTTATTTAGGATTAGAACAACAGTGACTGATCTTTCATTATTCAAAGAAAATTGCCATCCCATCTAAATCCCACGTAAGCAAAGTGTCGGTGCATTTGGAGCCTCAAGCCCATCTGCACAAAAAACCAAAAGAAGCTGAAACCAATAATGATATAAAAGGTATAACAGTGGGAATCTGAGGTCTAATGGGTTTGAAGGAGCCTTTAGATGGGCCCTCTGATTTCTATGCATCTTTGACCCGGCTTTCAATGTACCACCACACCCAGACATTCCTCCATCATTAGATTCTTTTTATTAATAAGTGTTCTTCTCTAATTCAATACTGGTAGATACAGATTTTGTTCTGGATTTCATTGAATTTTCTATCCTTTCTGTCCTTTTTCTGTTGACAAAGTAAAGCTATTGTTTTTGTAATGGAATGCAGTGAGATACTTCAGTTCTCAGATGACGTTAGAAAACCAACCTAAAAGTCAGCAAATAATTAGACTGTCCAACGTGTTAGTATGGTGGATGATTTAATATACTACTAATGGTAAGAGTGATTGTAGAAGTTTTGAGGTACTCACTTGTTTTGACTGATTTTGTGGGAATTTATTATATTTGCTTTTATGTATTTAGCTTCTGTTCTCTTATGCATCTATCTACTTCGAGAATTTTTTATATGTAACTCTATTTTTGTCATTATTCTTGATTAGACTATTCTTCATTTAAGGTCATCTATCTATTCCAGACATTTATTATACTTATCTCTACTCTGGTCATTATTCAATTGATTAGACCATGCCCCACCCAAGGTTGATTTTTTTTTTATCACAAGGTTGCCCCACAATCATAGACTTCATGTTCTTTCCAAAATTCAAATTGAAATTTGGTCAATTGATCCCCTTCATTTTTTTTGTATTAGTCAAAGCTAGAAATATTGCAAAGAAATAAATAACACTAGTTCAACAAAGAACTGCCCAGAAAATAGAAAAGAAGAATTACATAATCAGCCCAAGGGTTTTCTTAACTAGATCCCCTTCATTTTTTCATATTGAACTGACTAAGTAGACATTTCTGCAATTTTATGGTATGTGCTAGTATTTAAAAATATTCAATGAATTCATTCTAATCATCTAAGAGTCACTCATTTTCTCAAGCACCTTAAAGTATTATAGCATCATAGGGCCTTTACCTATTATCTTTGAACTCTTGTACACATTTGTAAGGGTTGACTTGCGACAACTTGTTTCCTTGCGACAACTTGTTTCCTTGCAACAAAATGATAGTTATTTCTAGGTAATTTTTAAACATATCAACCCTCGAATCAATAGAAACAATAGAGTAGACATTTATGTACTAGGTGAATGGAGGAATAAACTATACAATTGAGTAGGGTCAAGTCCAAAGCTATAGAATGAATCTATGATTGTAGATCTAGCCTAGACCGCCAAACTAGATCCTAAACAATACGCAAGATTAAGACAAAGTTTAAAGCATTCATTTGACAAAGAGATGCATTTTCAAGGTAGAAACAAGGAACATTCTAGGATCTTTATCAAAAGCATACATTTATTTGGTTAACAAGCAAGGTACCCATATCCTCTTCATTTAACCAAAAATAGCAAGTACAATTCTTAGATTTAACTATTGTAATTTTTATCATTCAATTTTTTGATTTGTACTTAATTGATTGTATTTATGTAATTAGGCTAGAATAACCCTAAGGAAAGTTTATTTTCCTTTACATTTTTGTTGAACCCATCTAATATTAAATGACCTACTCTTCTTTTCAACTTTTCATCTCATTAGGAATTCCAAATATGTAGTTTTCAAAGTTTACATTCTATTTTCATATTCAAACTATCTTTTAAATATTTGTGCTTTATTGATATATCTTTCTTTCGGGATTTGGTATTTATTTATACTTTTTATTTATTACCTACTCTACCCACCCTTATATTGGCTCTAGGGCTTGTGTTTTCTATGTGTTTTGAGATTCAATTTACCTCTAATATTTCTAATTTGAGATTGATTTACACTTTCCATATTGTTTATGCCTAGAAGGAGCATGTGCATGCTTAAACCCTAATATATGGTTTCCCATTTTGATTTACCTCTATTTTTTCTAATTTAAGATGCATTTACCCTTGCCATATTATTTATTCTTAGGAGTATGTGTGCATTTAACCCTAATATGGCTACCCATTCAAATAAAAATGATATCTTTGATGGTGCTTGTATTGAGATCAATTTAGGTGGCCATGGGGATTATGACCATGATTTACATGTGGCCCAAAAAGATATTCAAATTATGGACACGTTTTGATACATGCATTTCAACAAGATGAATCACATCATCAATTAACATGTATCTTCTATAAGAAACTAGTACAATTTCCTCATGGAATAGAAAGTTTACAAGACCTTCAATCTTTAATGAATCCTTATAATGGTGTATATTCCAACCCATCTTCCTCTTCTAATACCAAAACTACCTCCTCCATAACTACTATCACCCTTAACCCTAGTTCTACCCCTAATTCATCCATTCTCCTTACCTCATTCTCATTTTAGGTTTAATTCCCACTATGGCCTACCTAAAGTTTATACTCCACTTTTTATCACCCCCACTACTACTTCCATCCCTTCTAACATTCTAGCTATCTCCTCTTCTACTACTATATATATTACTATTATTTATAATATTTTTCCATCCCAAATTGTAGCCAATACCTATCATGCTATATCCAATCCTTTCGTCTCAATGTCTATGTATCTTACATACCAAAACCTCTTCATCCATTATATCATCTTTCATACTCTCAATACTATTAATTTTCCCACTATCACCTAGATACACTTATGAAAGAGATTGAAAATCTAAAGAAAGAAATTAATTTTTGAGGTTGTTACATGTATTTTTCCTTTAGTATCTATGAATCCTCATTTTGAAATGTACAATAGAAAAGGGGACCATAATGTTAATTTAAAATCATTTATAATAGCATGTATTGACCTTGCTTATATGATGTGATCATGGCCTCACTCATCTTCTAAATTTTGATTTTTATCTTTATTATGTAGCTCTCATGAATACCTTGAACACCTACAAAATATTTTTTCTCTTCCTCTATTCCTCTTCTCTTCACAAGTTAATTTTTTGCACTCTTTCTTGTGTAACTCTCATGCGCAACCTGCAAGTTCTTTCTCCAACCTTGCTACTATTGATTTCTTCCATTTTACACCATTGAAGGTTGTATTCTATATGTTCATAAACCATTATAAAGCACCAAAAAGTGGCACCCAAATATGCTCTTTCATTTCCCTCAACTTGACCTTTGAAATTCCTTCACAAAGGATGAAAAAAAGACATAGTTTTACTTCAAAAATGTGTTGTTAATGTTACTTCACCATATATCAAACATCTTTCTGATGTAGATTCCTTTGGAAAATGAAGAAAATACAAAATCAAGTTGTTCTCCTTTGGTAATTGAAGAGTCATTCATTATTTTTCCAAAAATTCACTATCTTTCCCTCCATTTTAAGCACCCAATAAGACAAGAATGGAATTTCAAAGGTCACTTGCCTTATGAAACTTATATAGGAATCTAAATTGATAGAATGAATATTAATTCTCATTTTCAAGTTCCATTTAATATCCCAATGGAACCCCTTTAACCCTTCAAGCCTTGAAATAAATAATAATTTTAAAATCACATTAAACACACTGTTTGCCTCTCATAATGAAAATCCAAGTATAGGTAAATGAAGATTTTATCCTTCAAACACAACACAAGATGCTCTTGAAGCTCCAACCCACAAAAAAATGCAAAATTAAACATGAAAATAAAATACTTATTTTTTTGGTTGATGTTGATTGCTAATTTGCCCTGATGCTCCTGCATCAGACACACCAGGTAGGAATTTTTTTTAGCATAGGCTCACAATGATTGAGTTGAGTAGTTGAACTACTCTTCCAAGTTGCGTGAAACCTGCAATGAACTCCATCGATGTCCAAAGTGCCAAAGTTGTGTCTTCTTCCTCTTTTTCCAACACTTCTCTGGAACACACACCATCTCCCTCCAACCACACTACATTCTCTCCCTTCTCCCCCTCATGGAATCATGTCCACCATAGCCCGACCTCCTTTGCCAAATTCCTTCTATTCTCCTCTTCTCCTCTATGGAATCAATTCCACCGCTAACCATCTTCTTCCACCAAAACCCACTTGCAATATCCTCCCCAAATCTGCATCTACTATTTCATGGAAATTAAATATTTCCATGCACTCTTCTCCATATTCTTCAATAGCAAATGAAACTTGGAAATCAACATCATCACCAAATACAATACTATTTACCTTGTCCTTCTCCTCGGCTGCAACATCACCCTTCGTTGTGACATTTCTCATATTATAATCATTTGCAACATCTTCATCCACTACTGCTACACATGCATCCTCTTTCCTATTCTTTTCTTCTTTCTCCATGCCCTCCTCATGGCATGTATTCATTGCAACTTCTTTGTTGTAGGGAAATATCTCGTTATCTCATAAAGAACATCCAAGAACAACAATGCCTTAAGTAGCTTTTATTTTCTTAAATGGCCTCAAGGACACATACTACTATGCCATAAAGTGGAAATAAGTATAGTTCATTTCCCACATTGATCCTTTTGAGAGAAACTCATGCAAAGTTTCAATAACATCATTAACAGATTCAACAAACAAAAACAACAACTATGAAAGATGAGACATGAGACATGAATGCATAGATATACGTGGGGAAAACCCTTACGGGTAAAAAACCTCACTCCAAAAGCCTAGACCGCCATTGTATTATTCAACAACAAAATATAGTTACAATACAATATCAAGCTCACAACTTTTATAGGAGATTTACATCTTGTTCCATTCAGTAGATAATTCGGCAACATAACCCTACTTCGATCTCACATAGCGAGAGACATCTCTTTTGGCTACACAGCCTCAGGACTTGACCACGCGCCTCTCAACCTCTCTATCACACAACCGCCCAAAATTCACCTTCTGCAAAATTCATCTCTCAGCATCAAGATTGCCTTCCTCTCTCTCTCGGCTACCCAGCCTCTCGGCCAATCCCCTCTCTTTGGTAGCTGCCACTCTCATTTGACTCTTCAACTGTCAGACCCCTTCAGGGTTACTTGTTCACCTTGAGCCACATGCCACCATCCAATGTCTAATCCTGGCTGTTAGATAAGTAGTTGAACAAATCTCCATCGTCGAACTTAGGGTTATCCACCTAACACCATGCCTCCCAGTCAAAGAGACATTCATTACCATCTCACCGATGTTCACTGAGCACATGGGCCCACATGCCATCTGTCCTCCACATTATCACCACCTATCAACCTTCATCATAATCCACCATCCTATTAGGTCCCACATCTGTTAGCATCAAAGTCAATATATCACTAAAAAACCAAACTTCAAAACCTCTTGTCTGAGGTTGTGAAGTTCCCAAAACCCGCGACTCATCGATAAAGGGATTACTCTTTCGCTCAATACCCAAACTTCTGAACCTCATGTCAGAGGTTACGAAGTACGTAGAACTCGTGACACGTCGACAATTAAATTGCTCTATAGCTCAAAACACAAACTTTTGAACTTCACGTCAGAGGTTGTGAAGTTCTCAAAAGCCGCAACACACCAACAATAAAGGAATTAGCCTTCACTTCATAGTTGCTAATTCGAGAGGTTATGAAACTTTAGAACCCTACGGATTCAGTTAGAAAAAATTAAAAACCAACGACTTAACTCAATGTGATGAAGGAGGAAATCACAAGTGCTTCAGGAAGTTGATCAAGCTAGTAAATCTAAGTCACATTTCTCAACATTCTCCCACTTGACGAAGAACTTATTGGCTCCTTCAAAAGCAAACTCAGGAATCTTAAAAAATGCTTCTACACTCCAACCACTGCAACAACATCCAAGATTTCCACCAACACAGGTAATGGTTCCAGCCATCCACCACAAGAAAAGGGACAAGCCAAGGCGTATATGCACCAGTCTTAAGAACACAAGCATCAGATCCAACAGACAACAAAGGCTTCAAAACTGCCACCACTCCATTGTGCTCACACACTATACAAAAGCAATACAACCAACTTCAAAGCCCTCTACATGAACACAACCGTGAAGTCATTCTCCATAAACAAGATATAACATCATCTAGAATATCAACCAAAAAGGTGACTGCTCCCATCCAACTAAACACAAACCAACGCAATTGAAAATAACACCCACAACAAGTGCTAATACATCCAATCACACAGAGAATCACCATACCACTATCAAAGCTCCAATCATCTGAACCAGGAACTTGTCATGACATCATGATCTACACATCCCTCTTAGGAAATACCATGCTTCAAGTGAACTAACCATGGTCTCAAGAGCAATTCGTCATGCCAAAAATCTAATGCGCAAACAAGATTCTATCATGACATTAAGAAAAAAAACTCTAAACCAACATCACCTATGAAGCACCACCAAAACCTCATCCAAAGACTCACAAGAGTCCTCCATGGTTCTGAGATGTTGCACATCTTCCAATAGTGTCCATGCAAAAGAAAAAGAACCCTTTTGTAGCAACAAGATCTAAGAGTTCCTCCTAGTAACATCTACAACACTAAAGAAGATCATCCATCACCAAGTGATGAATCCACAGTCATTGCTAAAGCTCCCACTGAACCATGACAACCGAGCTCTCCAAGCATCATGTCCAAACATCTACTATACTAAAAATCCTCTATGTCCACTCATTTTCATATCCATTTGACAACAATACCAAGCAACACCAAGATCTTCAAACCAAACAGAAATAACCATCACTGTCATAAGCTTACACAAACCAATGTACTCAAGCTATCCATGACATCATGATACACATGCCACAGGTCCCAAACACCAACTATCCAGGTACTCAACACCATCCATCCTTTCATCTCAAAGAAACCACACTAATGCACAAGTGACCACAAACAAGGCCAACTAACAAATTTGCACCCTCACAGAAACAAATCTCATAGATATAGATAGTCCACTTCTGATTTGTCCCACAACAAACATGTAGGTAAAGATATCCCCCAACATTACACAACCCATAGATCCAACCAACAAAAACATACAAACCCATCATCGCACTAGAAATTGCAAAAATGAGATCTCAAAGATAATAGCAACATAGACAACTTGACTCAAACACCAGATCAAGCTCAGATGCGATTTGCCAAACATGTCCACAACTTGAGCACCACAGTCTAGGAACCCACCAAGAAATACCACAAGAAATGTTGAGTGATTGAACATGTACCAACATTCCCACGTAAAGAAGACATCTCACCTCATCACACCATGTTGAACTATAACTATCTCATCCAGTCACACCCCAAAAGCCAAGGTCTAGAAAAATAGCTTAGCAACAACTCCATATATTCACAAGTTTTTCTTGAACGTGTAAAACCTGCAAAACCACAAATCCATGCAAGTACAAAGCATCCTTAAAAGGAAACAACAGTTCAGGAACACCAGACTCATTTCAATCCAACTCCAAAACCACCAACATGGACATGCATTCAAGAGAGACATGCTATTTCAGAAGCTTCCAAATTGCCCAATGATCAACTCCATAGCCTTCATGCAACCAAGGTACCATAAGCATTGTTCCTTCTAATACCAGGACAAACCACTGAGTATAATCACATTTCTCCATTGCTGAGTAACAACCCAAGCTTCTCCATATCATCAAGGAGCCCCTCATGCAGACACCTAATATGAAATCCTTGCTGCAACACAACCATAGAGCAAAAAATATTCCACCCCATGCATCAGGGTTATACTGCTGCCAACTAGGAACTTCATATCACAACATTCCAGTATGACTAGTTCTAGTTTCTCCATCTTCCCCATCTTCCATGATGTGTGGTCTCAGGCTAATTCCTCCAAATTTCCTCAAGCCTAACAGACAAAGAAATCTTCACAAAAGGAATACTCAAAACTAGAAACACACTAGGAAGTAACACATCCCAAAATAAGGCTTTGATACCACTTGTAGGGAAATATCCTATCATCTTAGAAAGAACATCCAAGAATAATAGTGCCTTCAATAGCTTTTATTTTCTTAGATCGCCTCAAGGACACATACTACTAAGCCTAAAGCGGAAACAAGCATAGTTCATTTCCCACATTGATCCTTTTGAGAGAAACTCATGCAAATCAACCAGTTTCAACAACATCATTAACAAATTCAGCAAAAAAAACCAACAACTATGAAAGATGAGACATAAGACATGAACACACAGATATACATGGGGAAAACTCTTACGAGTAAAAAACCCCACACTCCAAAAGCCCAGATCGCCATTGTATTATTCAACAACAAAATACAGTTACAATACAATATCAGGCTCATAGCCTGTACAAGAGATTTATATATTGTTCCATTAAGGAGATAATCTAGCAGCATAACCCTTCTTCGATCTCACACAACAAGAGACGTCTCTTTCAACTACACAACCTCACGGCTCGACCACAAGCCTCTCATCCTCTCTATCACACAACCACTCAACATTCACCTTCTGCAAGATTCATCTCTCAACATCGAGATTGTCTTCCTCTCTCTCAGCTACCTAGCCTCTTGGCCAATCCCCTCTCTCTGGTAACCACCGCTCTCATTCGACTCTTCAACTGTCACACCCCTTTAGGGTTACCTATTCACCTTGAGCCACACACCACCATCTAGCATCTAATCCTGGCCATTGGATAAGCAGTCAAAAAAATCTCTATCATCAAACTTAGGGTTATCCACCTAACACCATGTCGCCTAGTTGAAGAGACATTCATTACTGTCTCACTGATGTTCACCAAGCACATGGTCCCACATGCCATTTGTCCTCCATGTCATCGCCACTTGTCGGATTTTATCACGACCCAACATCCTATCGGGTCCCACATCCATCGACATCAAAGTCGCTATATTGCTAAAAAAACAAACTTCAAAACCTCTTGTGGAGGTTGTGATTATCCCAAAACCCACGACTCGCCAATAAAGGGATCGCTTTTTCGCTCAAAATCCGAACTTTCAAACCTCATGTTAGATGTTACGAAGTTCATAGAACCCGCGACACACTGACAATGGAATCGCTCTGTCACTCAAAACGTGAACTTCTGAACCTCATGTCAAAGGTTGCAAAGTTCTCAAAACCCATGACATGCAGACAACAAAGGAAGTAGCCTTTGCTTCACATTCACTAAGTCAGGAGGTTATGAAACTTCAGAACCCTGCAACTTCAGTTAGAAAAAATTAAAAACCAATGACTTAACTCAGTGTGATGAAGGAGGAAACCACAAGTGCTTTAGGAAGTTGATCAAGCTAATAAATTTGAGTCACATGTCTCAACATTTGTTAGGGGCTACTCTCAAATCTTTTTCTCTACTTTCCTCTTTGCTCTCCTTTTTTTTCTTCTCACTTTTCTTCACCAATGTCTTCTCATTTTTTTCCAATGCTCTTCTCCAACTTCTCGATCCTTGCCTCAATCTTTTCCACTTCTTAACAAACCATCTTTCCCATTGCCTAAAACTTTTCATTTTCTACTTTCTCCCAATATTGTTCCCAAAACAATATTCTTGTGGATCTTCTCACGACCCATCCCATCTTCATCTACTGCAATTTTCCACAACTCACATTCTTTGTGGCTTCAATCTCTCTCTTGCTGCTCAGTAATCCTCACACACCTACAATATGTGGCTTCAATCTCTCTCTTGCTGCTCAGTAATCCTCACACACCTACAATAACTCTCACAAGCTTATTCTCTACCACCTTCTTTCTTCCACTCTACCCATCGGTCTAGCATAAGCTACCTCATGTTCGGCAATCTGCTTATGCACTCAAAACCCTAGGCTCTAATACCATTTGATGAAGATACTCTCTAATACACAACACAAACTTACAAACATACACTTTCATACATGAAAATTTATCAAGATTAATTATAAATATGGAGGATTCTACATTGAATAAAATTCAAAAAAAATACAAGCTTTTCTAGACACATCTTGTCTATGAGTCTTGAAATCCTCATATCTCCAAACCTTCTTTGCTTCACTCATCTTCTAAAATCTTATTTTTCTCTTTATTATGCAAATATCATGGTTGTCTTGAACACCTACAACACACCTACAAAATCTTTTTCCTCTTCTTCTATTCCTCTTCTCTTCACAAATTGATTTTCTATAGTCTTTCTTGTACAACTCTCATGAGCAACATGCAAGTTCTTTCTCCAACCTTGATATTTTTTATTGCTGCATTTTTAATACATCCTTACAAAGTACCAAAAAGTGGCACCCAAATATTCTCTTTCATTTCCATCATCTTGACCTTTGAAATTCCTTCACAAAGGATGAAAAAAGACAAATTTTCTTCAAAAATATGATGTTAATGTTACTTTACCATATCAAACATATTTATGATGTATATGCCTTTAGAAAATTAAGAAAATACAAAACCAAGTCGTACTCCTTTGGTAATTGAAGAGTCATTCATTATTTTTTCAAAAAATTCACTATCTTTCCCTCCATTTTAAGCACCTAATAAGACAAGAATGGAATGTCAAAGGTCACTTTCCTTATAAAACTTCTATAGGAATCCAAATTGATAGAATGAATATTAATTCTCATTTTCATGTTCCATTTAATATCCCAATGGACCCCCTTTAACCCTTCAAGCCTTGATATAATACAATAATTTTAAAATCACATTAAACACATTGTTGCCTCTGATTTTTTAAATGAACATCCAAGTATTAGTAAATGAATATTTTATCCTTCAAACACAGCATAAGATGCTCTTGAAGCTCCAACCCACACCAAAATGAAAAATGAAAATACTTATTTTTTTGGTTGATGTTGATTGCCAATTCACCCAAATGCACCCGCATCATTTATATTAGTGGTCATGAAAGTGAAATGACTTAGTAACTTTGAGTGTCACATGGGTGAATATAAATAGTGTAACCATGAATAATTGTGTCACACCTAATTGTCCTAGTTGTCATGGGAGTGAATGGATGAAATTACTTTTAATTGAAGTAGGGGTGATGGTATATGATATATATGATGCATGAAATGAGTTGGACACTTTAATTGTCACATGGGTGAATGGAAACATCATGAATTTGATATTTACTAGAATGGATAGACAAAATACTAATAATAATTTTCTCCCTATTCATCCTACTTGTCATATGTGAGAAAAAGAGTGAATAGATCTAAGAATGAAGTGGGTGAATGGAAATGGGTGCAATGATCATAAACATCTAAAGAAGGTTACTTCCCTTATAGACCAAAACGCACAACAATAATATAAAATAGCACAACCAATTTCAAAAGAAACAAATATCTTCTATTGTTAACTTCATTACATGGGCCTTTTAATTACATCATTTGCATAGCCATCACATGGGCTTTGGTTACAATCATTTACAAGTCTGCAAATCTGAAATAGATTCACTCTAGGCTTCCTTGCCTTACAACAAACCTCTATAGTCTTCCTATTATCGAACTCCAATCTTGTCGACACTAACCCAACTACCAAAGTTCCTATGCCCACTGTCTCTTCCTATTTCTTCTTGGATTGTATCCTCCTCTCTATCTTCACTAGCAAAAAATCTTCTTTCCATGCAATCTTGTCTAGATTCGTTGCATATTCTATTTTCATCAAACTAGAAACTAGGACCGTTTCATTCCCATTCGTCGTGTTCACCTACAATCTAATCTTCATTTAATGCTTTTATCCATCTTTCCTTAGTACAACTTTTGTCACCTAACCAAACAACTAGGAATGATTTCTTCATTGTTTTCTATGTTGTCTCCAACATGCTATCAATCACCATATTTGTACCTTGACCACCTTACTTTTAAATCATTGTGCCATGCTATCAAGAAAACATTACATTATCGGTCTGAGACAGATTTGAGTCTCATCGATATTGATCTCTGTAGCTGATACCATATTTCCATCTTCATCGCCATTTGCAATTCACAACAACGACACAAATTGACTTGTCATCCAATCACCATCTGCCATCTATCCGTACATGTCATCATCTCCTTCCTATTGGGTCCTACAAAATTCAATGCCATGTCTTTGCTATGTCAAGAGGACACCAAAGCAACTCTCCCCAAAATCTAAAATTTACACTGATTAAGTTCATATTGGAATGTCAAAGAGACTCTTATTTATGTTCCACTAATACCCATATGTCTCCTCGATGAAGAGCCTTCATGACATCACCCACTCAATCATTCATCGCCACCTATCAGTCATGACATCATCCCCTTTTTTTGTCATCACTTAGCATGGTCCCATTTTGTTGACACGTCAAAGAGACTTCAAAGCACCTCACACTGATATCCCAAAGTCTCATTGAAAAGATTTATTTGACGCCATCAGAGTGTCAAATAGACTCCATAAGAAGTCTCGTCAATACATGCCCTTCTCTTTGATTCAGAATGTCGAAGGGACTCATCAACTCATCCTGTTGATGTATGCATCTCCCTTCGATGATAAATTTTGTAACCATTCACCGTCGTCACCTTCGCTATCGCCATGTCGGAGAGACAAGAAACCATGTCTCTTCGGAATCCCCATATCTCACTGATGAACCAATTTTCTGAAACATAGATCTTCAAGGGTCAGAGTTCGATCCTCCCTCATACTGTCTACCATCTTTGGAAAAAGGCGTAAGCCCTATCCCCAACTCGTGAAGCCCAAACTCATCCTTGCCAACTTCTATTATTTTTGGGTGTTAGAGTTTCATCATGCCTCATACATTCCCTAACAATCAAGTAAGCCTTAACACTATGTTGATGTCTTCCTGTCACATCGATGAGTAAGCCACAAGCCCAAAGTCTGAAACTAAACCAACCTAATTTGAAAATGACTAACTCCTTTTGCATTTCTTCCTTGGCATGCAATAAGCTATAAGCCCAAGGCCCAAAGCCCAAACTTCTGCACATCTTCAAGACATAACTCCTTTCTCTTGCTCAACAAACTCTAGCCAATTAGCCCTTATTCCAAAAGAAAACAACACTACTATTTTTGGTTGATGCAAGATTAATCTCACACCCTAGATGCTCCTGCATCAGACACTCGAGGTAGGAAGAATTTTGTGAATTTTGATTCACAAAATGGAGTTGAGTGGTAGTACCACCCTTTCATACTACAAGCAATCCTCAACCAACCCAATTTCTGAAATTGCTACCTGCAATTGCTTCTTCTTTCTCCTCTTCCAACACTTAGCTAGAAAAAACAACCTCCTCCCTTGAAAACTCTACTCTTTACTCCTCTTCCTTGATGTGGAATCAACTCTACTATAATCCAACCACCTCCTCCAAATGTATCCCTCATTCACCTCTAATCTTGTGGGATTCATCCCACCATAGTTCATCCACCTCCACCAATTTGCACCTACACTTAACTCTGCAACACCATACAAATCCTTCTTTGCATACCAATCATCCCTAATAGGCTCTAACTGAACCATCTCAACATGAAAATCATATTTCTTAAATTCATTAAGAGAATATTTTACCTTCTCATCACCAATTGTAACTTCAAATTCATTCTCTTCCTTCATGCCTTTGATAAGACATGCAACTATATTACTTTCTTTTCCTATAATAAATGCATCATACTCTTTTTCCACTACTACTATCCTTTCATTCATGCAAAACCCAGTAATATCTTTATCACAAAAATTTAAAACATTATGCATTACTTCCTTCTCTAGTATTGCTACATCCACTTGTTCATCATCACCCTTGGGTACGACTTTGTACTCCTCTTTCTTTATGCTTTCTAAAAGACATTTTTGAGTTGCAATCACTTCCTCTTCTGCATTCACATCACTGCTAGCAATATAATCAAAGGACTCATCCTTTTCTCCCTATAGCAAACTGTCAGTCATACCAATCTCCTTATCACATAAGAAGTCATCAACTAATGCCAAGGGAAGATTACCAAACAACTCAACTTTCTTCCCCTCTTTTCCTTCCTTACTTTTAGTTGTAGTACTTTCAACTACAAAAACACTCACTATTGCAATATCTTATTCTACATTACTCTTACATCATACTCAAATAAATCAGTTTCAACAAAAAATTCATAGAAGTTAGAATTTACCTTTTTCTTCCCCATCGAGACCTTCACTGTACCTGACTTGGGTGTATCCCACACTCCTAGAACTTCATCTCTCTCACATTATTTGGTACAACAACATTCATTAAGATTAAGATCTACCTAATTCTTCTCCTCTGCTGCAACTTCAATCTTGTCTTCAACATGATATGTCACTGTTTGTATTCCATTAGAAGGACATATTGTGGTTGCACACTTCACCTCCTATTCCTTAATCTCAACACCCTCAAGTTGATTTGTGGTTGCAATGACTTTTTCTATTGCTACATGTTGATCCTCATTGGAACATACACCAAAATCTAGGTGAACCTCATCACCTTTTGTTACAACTTTTTCACTATTGTAATTCTTCCTTCATTATCACTCTTCATAACATTCCAACACAAATTAGATTTGGTCCTAACCTTACCAAAATCTGAAAAAAATAACCTTCTCATTCCTAACCATCCCATTCATATCATTCACATGCAAACCAAAATCTTCTATGAATTCACAAGATGCAAGTTTTACCTTTTCTTCAACTATTACCACTTGGGTTTCCTCTTCTTTAGGGTCCTCCATTTCTCTCCATCTTTATGTGATTGCTACCACCTCAACATCTTCATCCTTCATGTCTTCCAATAGACTTCCCTTGGCTTCAAACTTAGGTTCCTTAATATGTTCGTACTCATCCTCTTCCTCGATGTCACATGCATGACATTCTATTGCATCGTCTTTCTTTCCTACACTCAAAACATCATTAGAAAGATAGAATTTATCTTCAGCTCTTCTCTTCTCTTCTCTTGTTTCCTCCTTTCAATCTCATCCCTCAATTCATTTATTTGTTGTTGCAACTCTATCATTTCTCTTTCTCTAATCTCCTCTAGTCTAGGAATCCTTAGAATCCATCCAATGCAAAAATATTTTTACTCTTTTGCTTCTCCATTTTCAAGGCCTCACAAACTGTAACAGAAATCCTCAGCCCTTAGGTTTCACAAATGTAAGCTGCCTCCTTCAACGATCTGTTTATAAAACCCTTTTTCAACATTCACCAATATTATTGTAAACTACCTCACAATAGCAATATGTTTACAACCAAGGGAACGTCAGTTCCTCAATCTCTTGAAATATCTCCTTACAAGTTACACATCCATCTACAAGCAAGATCTACACACTCTCAGTGCCTTAACAACAAAAATCCTTCAAACCCTCAAGTTTTGCATATCTAAACTACCTCACGTTCGATGATCTATTTACAAATCTTCAACACCTTCAGATGCTATTGCAAATCGGCACACTCTCAATGCTTTAACAAAAAGATTCAAACCCACAATTTTTTTTTATATGTGAACTATCTCACATTTTGAGATTTGTTCATAGCCATAAGAACCTTAGTTCATCTCTCACATATATCTGCAAGAAAACTTCACACACACTCCAACCCTTAGATCCTAGTGCAAACTACCTCACATTCAACATTCTTCCTGCACACTCAGGAACTCCTACTCTGATACCACTGGTGAAGGGTACTCCCCTTACAAACTAAAACTCACAACAATAACAGAAAATAGCACAACCAATGCCAGAAGAAAAAAATATCTTCTATTATTAACTTCATTACACGGGCCTTCTAATTACATCATTTGCATAGCCATCACATGGGCTTTGGTTACAATCATCTACAAGTCTGCAAATCTAAAATAGATTCACTCTAGGCTTCCTTTCCTTACAAAAAACCTCTACAGTCTTCCTATTGTCAACCTCTAGTATTGCTGACACTAACCCAACTACCAGACTTCCTATACCCACCATCTCTTCTTGTTTCTACTCAGATTATATCCTCCTCTCTATCTTCAACAACAAGCAATCTTCTTTCCCCACAATCCCGTCCAAATTTGTTTCATATTCTATTTTCGTCAAACTAGAAGCTAGGCTTTCATTCCCATTCATCGCATTCACCTACAATCTAATCTTCATTTAATGCTTTTACCCATCTTTCCTTAGTATCGCTTTTGTCGCCCAACCAACAATCATGAATGGTTTCTTTGTTGTCTGCTCTGTCATCTCTAGCACACTATCAATCACCACATCCATGCCTTGACCACCTTACTTTTAAATCATCATGTCATGCTATAAAAAAAAAATTTATGTTATTGAATTGAGATAGATTTGAGTCTCATCGATATTGATCTCTCTCGCCGATACCTTATTTCCATCCTTGTCACCATTCACAATTCACAACAATGATGTGAATTGACCTGTCATCCAATCGCCATCCACCATCTATCTATACACATCATCATCTCCTTCCTATTGGATCCCACAAAAGTTAATGCCATGTCTTCGTTGTGTTGAGGGGACACCAAAGAAACTCTCCTTGAAATCCAGAAGTCACACCGATTAAGTTCCTATCAGAATGTTGAAGAGACTCTTATTTATGTTCCACTGATACACATATGTCTCCTCGATGAAGAGCCTTCATGACATCACCTGTTCAATCATTCATCACCACCTATCAATCATGACAACACCCCCTTTTGTCATCATCACTTAGCTTGGTCCCACTTTGGCAGCATGTCAAAGAGACTTTGAAGCAACTCACATCGATATCCCACAGTCTCATCGAAAAGGTTTTTCTGATGCCATCAGAGTGTTGAATAGACTCCATAAGACGTCCCACCGATACACGCCCTTCTTTTCGATTCAGAATGACGAAGGGACTCGTCAACTCATCCTACCGATATATGCATCTCCCTTTGATGAGAAATTTTGCAACCGTTCACCACCATCACCTTCGCTATCACCATGTCAAAGAGACAAGAAACCATGTCTCTTCAAAATCCCTATATTCCATCGATGAACCAATTCGCTAAAGCATAGATCATCAGGGGTCAGAGTTCGCTCCTCCATCATATTTTCTACCATCTTTGGAGTAAAGTATAATTCCTATCCCTGGCTCGCAAAGCCCGAACTCATTCTTACCAACTTTTATTCTTTTTGGGTGTCAGAGTTTTGCCATGCCTCATACATTCCCTAGCAATCAAGTAAGCCTTAACACTAAATGTCGATGTCCACCTATTACATCCATGAGTAATCCACAAGCCCAAAGTCCGAAACCAAACCAACCTAATCCAAAAATGACTTACTCCTACATTTCTTCCTTGGCATGCAATAAGTTGTAAGCCTGAGGCCTAAAGCCCAAACTTTTGCACATCTTCAAGACATAACTCCATTCTCCTGCTTAGCAAACTCTAGTCGATTTAGCACATATTCCAAAAGAAAACAACACTAATATTTTTGGTCGATACAAAATTTCTCTCTTTGGATGCTCCTACATCAATATCTCTCTCTCTCTCCTCATAATTATGATATTTTATATAAATATCACAGATTCTTGTGTGGAATTGTACAACCTTGTGCTTGTTTTTGCAAGGTGTGTGCCCTTGGTCTCCTTGTTTTGTGAAACGTAGTGCTTGGGTTTGTGACATCGCTTAACCTCCTCTCATGGATTCATTAACTCTGGTGGTTGTATCGAGCATTAACAGGTCGATCTGTTGGGGTAGCGACAACCGTCTGTGCAAAAATTGGTATTAGAGCCTAGGTCATGGGTTTGAACCCCTCACTTACGCTGGGGGAATTGTTGCAAGGTGTGCACCCTTAGTCTTCGTGTGGTATGTAGTGTAGAACTCGGGCTCGTGACATGGCTTAATCGCCTCATGTGGATTCATTAAATTTTGTGGTTGTATTGGGCATTAACAGGTCAATCTTTTGGTGCAACAACCATCTATGCAACACTGTATACTTTGCACATGTGATTCATGAAGTTTGAATGTGAAATTGTGAGTATGTTTGTGTTGATTTATTTTTTGTGACACATGAGATATACTATTTTATCAAAGGATTGAATAGATTATAAATTTGAATATTATAACATTTAATGATTTAATATTGGTTAGGATGTATCATTCCTTCTAGTTTTATTATTCTTGTACTTAAAACATGAATCTAATACTTATATACAAAGCTAGAATTGAAAAATTGAATTGTGTAGGAGTGTACCTTGTATCTAAAAAAAACACATGATTAATATAATTAAAATGTGTCTAATACATATATTATTTCTAAATGTGCATGCACCCATTACTATGAGTATTCTCTATTTGATAGGGCATAGAACTACAGTTTGCACACCTATAAAGTAAGATTAAAAAAATGTTATATATTGATGATATGAATTGATGAATTTTTTTGTTTTGTTTTTGTTGAAGTGGCCCATTCTACATGCAATTGTTGTGTATAAATGAATCTAAAGGAATGTGCCACTATTGAGATTGATTGCAAGTGTATATTCTTAAAATATGCACAATGAGAGAATTATGTTTTCTTACCAGTGTATGTGTACTTGTAATTTTGAATGAGTGTGATGTTGTGGGTGCATGTGTCATTGTAGAAATAAATTATGGTTATTTTGAAGTTAACATGAATATTGTGTTGTTATCAAAAGCCTCTAGAAGAAAGCACCCTTTCTTAATGAAACTCATTTATGATGCATATGTTATACAAAAATATGTGTGAGCTATATATGAATACAAATGATGATTTATATGGTAGTTGAAGATAAGTGAAATGAATCTATATATAGAAATAGGTATTAATGACATGTGACAAACTATGTAATTCTCATGGATTAAGGAAGATGAGAAATGAGAAATGAATGTGCATGCTAAGGGAATGTCTCTTATATTATGTGTTCTGAAATTATGAATATATTGAGATGATGGTTGTACTATCAAGGTACACGAAATATACATGGACACATCATATGTTAGTTTTTTTCATTTATGTGTAAGGGAACATGAATTCTTTGTTAGATCCCCCTTGTGTAAACCCATTTGAGTGAGCATCAAATAATAACACTAGATTATTGATGGAATGCATACCTTATAAGTGCTTATGCAATATTATTGGTTTTTATTAACATATTATGTTAAACATAGATTGTAATGACTCAAGCCACACACCAAAGACATTTTAACCAACTAAGCAATTTTTTGAAACGATGATACAAGAATAAAATCAACATTCATGATATGAAATTGTTAATGTTGTACTACATGCCAACAAACACACACACACATCATATAAAGTACAA
This sequence comes from Sequoia sempervirens, assembly GCA_007258455.2. Taxonomy (NCBI): domain Eukaryota; kingdom Viridiplantae; phylum Streptophyta; class Pinopsida; order Cupressales; family Cupressaceae; genus Sequoia; species Sequoia sempervirens. Next base: position 67,741 of record VDFB02058777.1, read on the forward strand.
TGGAACAAGGAAAATATCAAAATGAATGACATCACCCTTTCTCTAATCAAGGTGGCACAAGTGGAATACTTACCAATCTCAGACACATTAACATGACTCTAGTGTGGGATGAGGTAACCATCTATCTAAATACCATCTCCATACACAAACATGATGACACTCACAACACCAATACAAAACTAAATGAGAGGGATAACCACTAGGAGATACCATAGATCAACTAGTTGAAATAATCACCATTTCCTTGGATACAAGACACACTACCAAAATAAAATTGGAAAAAAACCCAAAAGGATGCCCAAATACATGGTTCAAACCTCCACAAGGGGTTACAACACTAGGAGGTAATAATAGTCTATCATAAATTCTAAATTATAACACTTGTCAACAAAGATACAACATGGGAAGAATCAAAAGTCCAAGGAGAATAACTTCTATATAATAAGTTTCCTTGAAAAATGCCTAAAAATACCCAATGTTTGATGACACACAAGAATAAAACACACTAGAGGACTAAAAATTCTATAAGAACACTAGTTCCTAGAAAGGATAGATGTGCTAGTACTCAAGTGTCATAAGAATGTGATGGAGTCATAAAAAAGTGTTATAACTAGCAACTATGTTATAGTCCTATTCTTTCATTGTAGTCATAAAAGGTATTGTAGTCCTAGCTAGAAACTGAATAAATTATCATTTATAGGTCTTATACCTAGGAGTAATTCTTAGGAATCACGAAAATAATATTACAACACCAAATGAACTAAAAAATGATGACAATGACTTGTAGACCAAGGTAGACAACCACACCCTATCTCTAACACAAAAATATGATGAAGAAACTTTCCAACTTGGATTGGGAGGTTTATAAGGGACTCAAAAACAAGTCCAAGTACATGAGGGATGAAGTGGAATGTTCCTAAAAACCCCACTCACCCTCCAACCACAAGGAGAACCAAAATGACACCTTAATGAGGAAATTCTCACAATCCAACGTATGACTAGAATGATGGGTACAACACAATATAGTGTTATCATAATTTAATTTTTCAATAAAATTTCATTCATTTTAAGCCCAAATCCAAATATTCTCTAAGTTCATTTTAGATAACATAAAAATAATAATGAAAATAATGCTAAATGAAATTCATGTATGACACCAACATTAGAAACATGATAAATGTAATAATCACACCATCACCACTTATGTTCAATCTATCCACTAAGCAGGCTTCAATATGGTAATAAAATTACATGAGAGGACTCAAATGTCCTAAGTTGGAAATTTTACAACATATTACAATAATGAGAAAATTGAAGGCAAGGAGTAGAGGACTCTCACTCACAAATCCTACAAGTCCCTAATAGTGGTTCCATGATACCCAACAATGTGGCACCCATAGGTCCATCTCACCATGCTAAGAGATAGTCACTTGGGCACAAGCACACACACTTATGCAAAACAAGGGACTAGGGCTCATAAACATACCAAACTATATGAACAAACATTATATCACCCACAAGATAAAAAGTAAGATAATTCATAATATCATACATTCCAAGAATAATTACCAACTAACAATAACATGAATATGCTCAAGGGGAAAAAATTGCCACATTAAGAATAAGAGATAATTCACAATACAATTGCCAACAATAAGCATACAACATAGGTATGAACATGATTACAATCAAGGTCTCATTTGATCACACAAACATGGATAAATATAGTATCACATCAAATACAACCTCTAACAATAATAAGGATGAGGATACTAAATTGAGACAAGGAGTTCCATCACAATAGCATGAGGGCATGGTGTAGAGGAGGGGGACCAACCACACCAAGGCTCTAGGTAACAGAGAGCCAAGATTGGAGGGCTACCCTAATCTACCTCAACCAGGCAAGTGTTTGAGCTCAAGGATAGAGAATAAAGAGCACTCTCAAGTGCTTCTATCACTCTACTAACCTAGGAATTTGAATGGGGTAAAGCGAGCAGGCTTCTAGAACTCGAACTGTACCTCAGACAACTCTCTACCATAGGAAAACAGTGCAGGTTGGGATGATAGTGTGACGCTCTAGTGTCCATATGACCAAAAAGTACAAAAGTACAATAATAATTCTAGAGATCTACTAACAACTTAACAAAGGAATTTTAAAGTGCTAACTAGAGTGAAAATAAACAAAATAAGCAAAGTAAATAGAATGATGATGTAGAAGTGACAAGAAACAAAGGTGATGAATATTAACTCGTGAGGAGTCTAGTTCACTAGCAAGCTCCACATGAACTCATACCTACACACAATTGAGAGAGGAAAAATGTTGGGGTTGTATAAGGGTTTGCCACAATCAAACCCCTGATTTGGTGTTTCCACCTCCACGGACAACCAAATAAAGAGATAGATATAAATATGATAACAAAAATAACACTAGAATGGAAATGAAACCAAATACTACAAGAGACACAAAGTCACACAAATCCAACAACAAAGTAAATAAAAGCGTTACCACCCTCGACCAAAGATACTCAAGGCCAATGAGAGAGGAATGCAAGCCCACAACAATAGTAGAGTCGACGCAACCACAAAAAAATTGAAAGCAACCTCACTAGGAACCAAGTTGCAGCTTCTATGGTGGATACGTAGGATGTTGTGATGTTGGAGTTATGATGCCAATAGTGAAACGAGTAGCAAGAGTATGGAGTGAGAGTGAAATCATGTGTAGAAGATCAATAATTTCCAAAGAGATGTGAAGAAGATGAAGTGAATGAGAAAGATAGCCATTTGAAGATGAAAAGGGAGGGAAAGTTTCATTCAAAGGTTGGCAGGAAGGCATAGGGGTGGTATGTTTTTTTGCCAATGGAGAACATAATGCCTCTACAGATTTCAAAGGAAGGAATCCTATCAAGACAGTAGCGCACCGCATAGATGTTCACACACTATGTGCATGTCCCCAACATAAATTCCCCCATTGACACTAAAAACAAGCACCGAGTGGATGGGGTGCAGAATGAGGACGTGGAATTACTTGGTTGGATTTGATTTTTCTAAGGTGGAGGATGTAAAAGGGGAATTTGCAAGATGGGTGCAAATTTGCTCCTATACATATGGCATTACAAACCCAAGTATAAATATTTGTTTCAAGGAAAGGATAATACCCATGTGACATCCACCAACTATACTTGAGAGTGAAATGTCCTTGAATGATCATATTGAGTTTATGCAAGCACCCAAGTATGTCATTGAATTACATTTTGGTTCCTTTATTACCCAAATAATTTCATTACTTATCTTATAAATACATAACTCTCACCATCGTAGCCTTAAAATCACATCCACATTTGAGATAATGTCAAGAGACACTCTTTCCTAACCATATACCTCAATCCTAGGTTCCGCATACACCAATTTACCATTTGGGTATGCACAAAAGTGAGATGACAAAAATTTGGACGTAATCCCAAATAATATAGATATAAAAATAAAAATGAGTCTTAATTTCCCCATTCTAATTCCTCATAAATCATTCTTAATTTGCAAAGTTCAAATTTTATTTTCAAATGTAAAACCATAAAATATTCAAAACAACCATTTTTTAATGCAAAAAATTCAAAAAATTTAACTTTTGAAAGTTTTCAAAACTAAACATATACCCTTTTGGTACAATTGTGAATAACACTCTTTTGAAATAAAAATTACTATTTCTTTATTTTTTAAAAAATTCCATAACCATGGATTAAAAACATGTTTTTAAAAAAAATCATAACATTAAAAGATATCAAAAAATGTGCAACCGAATGAATCTAGAATTGAGACCCTATGCTACCACAAGGGTGAGCTTGGTAAACATGGATGAATTTTTTTCAAAATGCAAGATAACAAATTAAAAATTACCTCTAAACTAGAGGTCAAACCATTCCAAATCAAACAAACACAAGGAATTTGAAGAGACGCACCTCTTCAATTCAATCCAACCACAATTTCAATCTTTTCCAATGCAAGTCCAGGCCATTCCATCTATCAAACATCTTTCCTTCAATTTCTCTCAGTTTCCCCAAGAGATAGGGTTTGAGAGAAAATTCATTCTAAAATGTAATAATGAAAAGAATACAAGTCTTTTCCCCCTTTATGTCCTTTTTTCCTTTTTCAATTCATTTTATTTTTATTTTTATTTCTTTATTTTATTTTTCACAAAAAGGCATTTGAAAATAACTTAAAATAATTAATTCATTTTCTCCTTCCCAAAGGATGAATAAAATAATTCAAATTAATTACTAAATAATGAATATTTTTCAATCACAATTAATTTAATTGTAATAAATTAAATATACTCCCTAATGCATTTATCTTATTATTTTCATTTTCTTTTTCTTCCATTTTCCAATTACTTAGATGCATCTTTTACCATTAAAATATAACGAATCCATCAAAATATAAGCAAAAGAACTAAGGAATAAAAAATCATATAATGACAAGTTTTTCGCAATACATGAATTCCTAAATCAACACTAATTTAGATCCAAAATAAAAAAAGTATAGACTCGTTTCATACTTGAATCAAGTGTGAGAGGTTAATAAAAGTTGTATGTTAACCCAAAGTTACATCTTTGATATAACCATCATTGGGGAAATAACCTATACCTACAAACATAGATGAGAAAATAACAGTGTATCTACACACCCATGTCATACATTAATTGTACCTACACCATGTATAATATCCAAAGTGATACATAATCTTCCAATGAGTACAATCTCATATACATCATATATAAACTAGATATCTTTAGTGATAGCAATGGAATAAAACACCATTATAGTCTAGTCATAGAAGTATAATATGAGCATATCAAAGTGTACAACATATTTGAATGTCATTGATGATATTCATGCATAAGGTCCTCACACCTTCAATATATACAATCATTCAAAACAATATTTAATAATAAAATTGGTGAAAATGAAAAACTTATTAGCACTCAGAGCAACATACACAAACACAACCTATGTATCAAATACTACAAAGTAAAAAAAGCAATGCCAAAAATAGACATCTCAAGACAATGAACATGTGGGTATTACATAGATTGTTAGCCACACATGCAACACTCTTTAGAAAGTATTCCTCATAACCATAATCAATAATATATTTAATCCTTTCAACATTTGCAATAATTCTAGTTCCTCGAGTGAGACAACAACACCCATTACAACCTTTCTTAATAGTGCCCACACCTATTTTGCTATAGACTCATATATATGTAAAGTCATGCAATACAAACATGGGACTAAATTATGTGTATAGAGTATCGTAAATGTGATGCATGCACTTTAATTATTTGAAAAAAATTATCGTATTCTTGAAATATTCAATAAAATAAACATCACCTAATTATTTAATATATTATAAAAATATTTACATATTAATAATAAAATACTATAACATATAATATAATAATCACTATTAAAATATACACATTGACCCAAAAATACTATTTAATTTTACAATTAATTTTGTTAAACCAGTTCTAAATTACTTTGAAAAGTGACAGCGACTCATTCCTAAAAGTCTATAGAATCTTAAATTTAAAAAGAATTATTTACTCAACCATTAAAAATATATGGATTTCTTGATAGTTAACCATTCACAAAAATGTAAAAGTTTTTGCACCTAAATTTAGAATAAATATAATTTGCATAGACTTTCATAATCTATTGGATTGCATTCGAATACTTAATTTGATTTGGTTTAGTTAGCATGATAAGCTACGACCTTCCTATCATTTGACTTTCTAGAGAGATCGTATGGTTTTGTCTTCCATAGACTTTTGTTTATACCAAACAAAAATTAGTTAACCTTGTTTTATGTGCCTCATTCATTAGTTTCGTTTGAAATTTAATGCTCATTAGGATTCTTGAGATTGATTGCAAGTGTATAGTCTTGAAATATGCACTATGAGATTATTATGTTTTTTTACCAATGTATATGTACTTGTCATTTCAAGTGAGTGTGATGTTGTGGGTGCATGAGTGTGATGTTGTGGGTCCATGTGTTATTGTAAAAATACATTATGGCAACATTGTGTTGTTATCAAGAACCTCTAGAAGAAAGCACCCTTTCTCAATGAAACTCATATATGATGCATATGTTATGCAAAAGTATGTGTCTATATATGAATACAAATGATAATTTACATGGTAGTTGAAGAGAAGTGAAATGAATCTATATTTTTAAATAGGTATTAGTGATATGTGACAAACTATGTAATTCTCATGGATTGAGTAAGGAAGATGAAAAATGGGAAATAAATGTGCATGTCAAAGGAATGTTTCTTATATTATGTGTGTTAAAATCATAAATATATTGAGATGATGGTTGTACTATCAAGATACATTAAATATAAATGGAAACATCATGTATGTTATTTGGTTTTTGATGTGTGTGTAAGGGAACATGAATTCTTTGTTAAGATCCTTCTTATGTAAACCCATTTGAGTAAGCATCAAATAATGACACTAGATGATCGATGACATGCATACCTTATAAGTGGTTGTGCAATATTATTGTTTTTATTAACATCTTGTGTTGGAAATATACTTTAATGGCTCAAGCCACACACTCAATACATTAATCAAGTAAATAATTTTTTGAAATAATAATACAAGAATGAAATCAACTTTCATGATACAATATTGATAATGTTGTACCATACCAACAAACACACACCCATTATATAAAGCACAATGGCGCAAGGAAACTATCAAAATTAATGACATCACCCTTGCTCTAATCAAGGTAGCACAAGTGTAAAACTTAACAATCATTGAATGAAACTACCACAATGAACCTATGAGTGAGTGGGACTACACCTTGATTATCATTGGGTCTTAATTCACAATTGCATGGAATCTCATTAATACAACTCTAGGGTGGGATGAGGGAACCATATACTTAAAATCCATCTCCATACACACACATTATGACACTCACAACACAAATAGAAAACTAAATAGGAGGTATAACCTAGGAGATACCATAGCTCACCTAGTTGAAATAATAACCATTTCCTTTATACAAAGCACACTTACCAAAATAAAATTGGAAAAAATACCAACAAAAGATGCCCAAATACATGGTTCAAACCTTCATAAGGGGTGACAACTCTAGGAGGTAAAAATACTCTAACATCAATTCTAGATCATGAAACTTTTCAACAAAGAGACAACATGGGAAGAATGAAAATTCTAAGGAGAATAACTACTATAAAATAAGCTTCCTTTAAAAATTCCTAGAAATACCCAATGTTTGATGATACACATGAATAAAGCATACTATAGGGATACAAAATTCTATAAGAACACTAGTTCCTAGAAAGGAAACTAATGTGCTAGTACTCAAGTTTCTTAAGAATTTGTTGGATTCCTGAAAAAAACACGCTCAAATTATAAACTATGTTATAGTCCTATTTTAGTATGTAGTCCTAGCTAGAAACTGAATAGAGGAATATTTATGGGTCTCATACCTAGGATTAATTCATAGGAATCACAAAAACAAGATTGCAACACCAAACAAACTACAATTTGATGACGACTTGAAGACCAAGGTAGGCAACCACACCCTATCTCCAACACACACAAAATGATGAAGATACTTCTCAGGGATTGGGAGGTCTATAAGGGACTAAAAAAAAGTCCAAGGATATGAGGGATGAATTAGAATGTTCCTAAAAAAACCCTCACTCTCCAACCACAAGGATAACCAAAATGACACCTTAATGAGGAAGTTCTCACAATCCAATGTATGACTAGAATAATGGGTACAACACAATATAGTGTTACCATAATTGAATTTCTCCATAAAATTACATTCATTTTAAGCCCAAATCCAAATATTCTCTAAGTTAATTTTAGCTAACATAAAAATAATAAGTAAAATAATGTTAAATGTCATTCATCTTGGACACCAACATTAGAAACACGATAAAATTAATAATATCACCTCACCACTTATGTAAAATCCATCCGCTGAGGAGGTTTCAATATAGTAATAAAATTACATGAAAGGATTCAAATGTCCTAAATTATACATTTTACAACATATAATAATGAGAAAATTGAAGGAAAGGAGTAGAGGACTCTCACTCACAAATCCTTCCAAGCTCTTCCAAGATCCTACAACTCCCTAATAGTGGTTTCGTGATACCCATAAATGTGGCACCCATAAGTCCATCTCACCATGCTAAGAGATAGTCACTTGGGAACAAGCACACACACTCATGCAAAACAAGGGAATAGGGCTCACAAACATGCCAAACTATATGAACAAAGATTGAATATCATCCACAAGATAAAAAGTAAGATAATTCATCATATCATACATTCCAAGAATAATTATCAACGAATAATAACATACACATGCTCAAGGGGAAAAAAATCACCACATTAGAAATAAGAGATAATTCACACCATGTAGTATACAACTGCTAACAATAAGCATACAATATAGGTATGAACATGATTGCAATCAAGGTCTTATCCAACCACATAAACATGGATAAATATGGTATCACATCAAATACAACTTCTAACAATAAGAAGGCCGAGGATACTAGAGGGAGGCAATGAGTATCATCACAATAGTATGAGGGCAGGACATTATAGACCCAAGTATAAATATTTGTTTCAAGAAAAGGATAATACCCATGTGACATCCACCAACTCTATTTGAGAGTGAAATATCCTTGAATGATCGTATTGAGTCTATGCAAGCACTCAAGTATGTCATTGACTTACATTGTGGCTCCTTTATTACCCAAATAATTTCCTTAATTATATTATAAATACATATCCTCACCATTGTAGCCTTAGAATCACATCCACATTTGAGATAATGTCAACAGATACTCCTTCCCAACCATATACCTAAATCTTAAGTTCCTCATGCACCAAATTACCATTTGAGCATGCACAAAAATCAATGCATAAAAGAGGGATTACTTTTTTTGGGACATAATCCAAAATGATCTAGATGTTTAAAAATAAAAATGAATCTTAGTTTTCCCCATTCTAATTCATCATTAATCATTCCTAATTTGCAAAGTTAAAATTGTATTTTCAAATGTAAAACCATATTTTTTTAAAAACAACCATTGTTGAATGCTCAAAATTCAAAACATTTAACCATTGAAAGTTTTCAAAACTAATCATATACTCTTTTGGTTAAATTGTGAATAGCAACATTCTTTTGAAATAAAAATTACTATTTTCTTAATTAAATTTTTTTGTCATAACCATGGCTTAAAAATAAATATTTTTAAAATTTCATAATATTAAAAGGTATTGAAAAATATGCAAGGAAATTAATCTATAATTCAAGCTCTATGCTACCACAAGAGTGATCTTTCTTTTAAAAATGCAAGAGAAGAAATTAAAAATTTCCTTTGAATTGGAAGTAAAACCATTCCAAATCAAATAAACACAAAGAGTTTCAAGAGATACACACCTCTTCAATTCAATCCAACCACAGTTGTAATATTTTCCAATGCAAGTCCAAGTCAATCCATTCATCTAACAAAATTTCCTTCAAATTCTCCAAGTTTCTCCAAAGAGATAGGGATTGAGAGAGATTTCATTCTAAAATGTAATAATGAAAAGAATACAAGTATTTTCCCTCTTTATGTCCTTTTTCCTTTTTTTAAATTCATTTTCTTTTTTTAATTTTTATTTCCTTATTTTCTTTTTCACAAAAAGATATTTGAAAATAACTTAAAATAATTAATTCATTTTCTCCTTTCCAAAGGATGGATGAAATAATTCACATTATTTTCTAAATAATAAGTATTTTTTAATCACAATTAATTTAATTGTAATGAATTAAATATACCCCCTAATACATTTATCTTAGCATATTTTATTTTATTTTTTCTTCCATTTCTCAGTTTCTTAGATGCATCTCCTAGCCTTAAAATGTAATGAATCCATCAAAATATAAACAAAAGCAGTTCTAGGGAATGATAATTTATGTATTTACAAGTTTTTCATAACACATGAGTTCTTAAATCAACACTAATTTAGATCCAAACTAAAAAAATTAAGGACTCATCTCACACTTGAATCAAGTGTGAGAGGTTAATAAACATGTTAATACAATGTTACATCTTTGATATAACTATCATTGGGGAAATAACTTAAACCTACAAACTTAGATGAGAAAATAACCATGTATCTACATACTTAGCTCATACATTAATTGTACCTACCCAACAAGTACAATTTCATATACATCATATATAAACTAGATATCTATAATGATAGAAATTGAATATCAACACAATTATAGTCTAGTCATAGAAGTATAATATGAGCATCTCAAAGTGTACAACTTAATTTGAATACCATTGATGATATTCATGTATAAGGCCCTCACACCTTCAATACATACAATCACTCACAACATACTTAGTAATAAAATTGGTGAACATGTGGACATTACATAGATTGTTAGCCACACATGCAACACTCTTTAGAAAGTATTCCTCATAACCATAATCAATAATATATTTAATCCTTTCAACACTTGCAATAACTCTAATTCCTTGAGTGAGACAACAACGCCCACTACAACCTTGCTTAATAGTGTGCACACCTATTTCACTATAGACGCATACATATGTGTAGTCATGCAATAGAAATGTGAGAGTAAAACATGTGTACAAAGTAATATGAATGTGACATGCATTTTAATTATTTAAATTTTTTTATCATATTCTTGAAATATTCAATAAAATAAACGTCACATAATTTTTTTATATATTATAAAAATATTTAAATAATAAAAAATACTATAACATATAATATAATTATCGTTATTAAAGTATACACATTGACCCAAAAATACTATTTAATTTTACAATTAATTTTGTTAAATCAATTCTAAATTACTTTGAAAAGTGACAATGACTCATTCCTAAATTTAAAAAGAATTATTTACTTAACCATTAAAAATATATGCATTTCTTGTTAGTTAGCCATTCACAAAAATGTCAAAGTTTTTGCACCTAGATTTAGAATAAAAATAATTTACTTAGATTTCATAATATAGTGGATTGCATTGGAATACTTATTTTATTTGGTTTAGTTAGCATGATAAGCTACGACCTGCCTACCATTTGACCTTCTAGAGAGATCGTATGGTTTTGTCTTCCATAGACTTATGTTTATACCAAACAAAAATTAGTTAACCTTGGGTTCGAAGGATCCTTGTTTTATATCCCACATTCATTAGGATTCTTGTTTTATGTATATATAAATATCAAGAGATAAATTTTTTAGATATATTTTTTAAAATTATTTTATTTATTTTTAATAATTATTTTATTTTATTCTATTTTTTTATATAATTATTTTGACTCACTCAAGAATGTATAATTATTTTATTTATTTAGAAAATTAGAAAATTTAAATGCAAGAATACTTAAATAATAATTTAAAAAAATAATATTGTTAAATGTGTACTAATATCATGCACATCAATCTAGAAATCCTATTACTCTTAATCTATGATGTTGCATAAGCACATCTAGGAAGTCACAATATGAATCATTGTGTGAGGTTGTACACGTGGTTAGTACAATTCAATGGAAGAGGTTCTAAAAATCCTTCGAGAAAACTTCCTAATCGTTTGGTAGACTTAGAGGAAAGAAGTTTTTGTCTCAATTTAGACCAACTCTAGAACTATGGACGATGATCCTCAAGACTACCTTAATTGAAATCGAATAGATCCACTAACTATTTAAATTAAAGAAGACATTGCTAACAATAATTAAGGTGTCTAGCTTAAAAGAGTTCCTAACGGTAGACTTACATTCATTCCTCATACTAAACACTTCCAATCCAATCACATGAGATTATTTTAATCTAATAACCTACAATTTCTCTAAGATTAATATTTTTTATGATTTAAGATCAAGAAGATTTAGTCTCAAGAAGGGGAAATTAATGTCCTTTGAACAAGTATTGGAGATTTACATATAGGTACATTGTGAGAGTTATTTAAATTAACCAAGGCTTGAAATTAATATTGATTAAAAATAATCTTCTTCCAATACAAAATGGATCTAGATATTTATTCTTATCCTTAGTTTCAAAATTATTTTTTAGATCACAATTTAACTTACATTGTCAGATTAAGAGATTAATTTAATTAATTTTAAAGAAAAATTAGTTTAATTCTATTATATTAAATATTAACTAATATAATGAAGAGGGCCTATTTATTTTACTTTTGAAAATTCTAGATATATTTATATTTAAGTTCCAATAATTCTCTAATAACATGTAAAATAAATAAATAAACTATTCTTATGCAAAATTTATATATGTAATCAAATTTTATTTTACAAGAGACTATTTTATAGTAGATGTGTAATTTTTTGTTCAAAGTGAGCCAAACATGTGGCCATGGCGGTGTGCTTGTTAAATGAGAGGGTGATGGTCTATGGGAGGCTACAACCCTTTATAGGGGTTGTGACTCCCATAGGGGCCACATCCCCTTATTGGGAGGGGGAAACACCCCACATCCCTAGCCATAGTGGCTAGGGTTTGTAGAGAAGCCAGGCCCCTTTGTTATCCCCTTTTTAAAAAAAAAAATAGTTTTATATTTATTTATTTTATTTTTTAAAAGAAATATTTACTCAAAGTTTTATTTTTATATAATATTTTATCATTAGTATATAGATAGGATAATCTTTCTACATTATTAAAAAAAATATTCTTCTATATTTTTAAATTTAATATAGTACTTAAACCAATTTGATATACCTCCATGTACACACACACAAATGTATACATATAATTTTAATGATGAGTTCCATTTTGGATGAATAAATTTCATATCTAAAATTTAATCAAATGCACCATTCTTAACTCCATACATATGATATTCATAAATTACATTCCAGATTTGACAATCTTGTCTAAAGGAAATATAGCTAAAAGTTTTGTTTCCTATTCACTTCTTAATTTTCCTTTTAGGAATAAAATAAATCTTCACTCAAGACAATATAAAAGAAATATTTACAAGATTTTCCTCTTCAAAAGTATAAGATGAAGTTATAGAGATAAGGATAATACATATTTCACCAAGTTAGAATGAGGAATAGGAACTTTCATTTCTTAAATAAATATTAAAATTACTTTTATTGCATGTTTGAACCTAAAACCACTTTAATTTCTTATGAAAAACGTGTTCGTAAAATATTACCTCAAACTTGACTTTACAATGAATATTCTTCAAGAAAATAGACCAAGGAGTCCATGGTTCCATTACAAAGCTTAAATATTAGAATGAGTACTTCATTTGTTACTCTAAAAAGAAAGATTAAAAACTCCAATGAGATTAAACCTCAGTAGCCATATTTAAATTTAATATGAATAAACTCCAATAGTTATCATATCAATGGGAGGAGAGATGTTCTCCATCCAACCAATATGAAATCACCAATCCTTAATCAAGGCTCTATCCATCCCTCAAGCAAGAAGAATAATCCAAAACCTATTATACACAAAAGAGAACAACCCGACCACAATAATGTGTGAGTAAAAGGGTATTTACCTATTTAATTGTTTAATTACTTAGGTATCTTTTCATAAAAGCTACTTAAGATTACTTAGTTCATGCACTTTTTTGTGTCTCAAGTCATAGGATGAATACACATGTCATGTTCTCTTTTTGTTGGTATGTGGCGATTGAAAATGTAAATACTATACACTCTTTATGTATCCTTGTAGGGGTTTAGGGGCATAGCCCCTGAAAAAAAAATCCCTTTTTTTTTGCACGTCAAGGGGTCAATGGTTAATTTTGGGGTCGGTAGTTAAATTTTGTTAACTAATAAATGAAAAATGACTTTTTAAAACCCTAATTCTAGAAGCTTCCAAAAAAATTGTTATAAGTGGTTGGGATGTAAGTTGCGGTATGGTATTCACGATATTGTAATCTATTTTGTGTTGGATAATAAAATCATTGGATGGTTGAGTTTCTGTGGATGTAGCCCATATTAGGTGAACCACGTTAAAATTCTGTGTTGATCCTTTTTTTGTTATTCTTCATTGTTATTTTTGGGTTATTTAATATGCATATAATTGTTAATGTTTATTGCTCTGATCTACCTAAACACTAACACTTTTTATCCTCACTTATGGTTTCTCTAGGGTTGATTTTTATTTTTTTGTTAGTTTTTATTTTTTATTTTTCCATTCTATAAGGATTATTTATTTAATTCATTATCTAATTCAATTTATATAATTAATTATTAATCTTTTGGATCAATTAGCTCTTGGCCTCCATAACTTTGATTTTTCTCTTTTTGTATGATAGTTGTTTGATTGTAGGTGATCCTTGGGAGCTATAAAGTTGAGGAACCAACTCCAACATGGTATTAGAGCCAATTTTGTATTTCCCTATCCATTTTTGAAATATGTGGCCTTGGGTAAAAAATGGTACATTGTGGAGCTAAACGAACCTCAATGTTGCATCTGAAAGACCCAAAAACCCTAAGACCACCTAACCAAATGCTAACATTAGAGTTGAATTTTTGGAAAAAAAATTAGTTTGCACAAATTTCAAGGTATTTTTTTATACAATTATACATATCCATATGGTAATGTAGTTGCCATTGAAATCTATGTAGGCTTTTTCGTGTAATGGTGATTTTTTTACAGTAGTAAGATTTTGTGTTTCCCAATAATTTATTTAGTTTCTTGACACATTTTTATTCTTTCTAGTAGTCTTTCCAAAATTTGGCATCATTCTATTTTTTTCAACAAATTTAGGCATTTCTAATGGCTGTTATATTTTTTTTACAACGTTGTTTTCTACAAGCAAAGATTGAATTTGTTTCTTCCTCCCTAGAATTGCACAAAGAATCAAAAAAGTCATCAAGAAACTTCACACATCTCTCTATTTTATTAGCTTCTAGAGGTATGCATGGAGGTTAGGGTTTGAAGGACACTAAAAGGGGTAGAAATAACCCACAATCAACACCTACAATACATTAACACAACATACAAACCTATAAAATATGATAAATGTTCATTCTAGCATGGAGGTAACAAGATTTAAGTAGAATGCAAGAATAGAGAGGAGGGAAAAATGACAATCTTCTTGATATAGAGGCATGGGCCTATTTATAGTTGTAAAGATGTAGAAAAAAATAATTTGAAAGAGAAATTGAAGAACCATTTATAATGAATGATAAAAAAATATTTTATTTCCCAAAAGGTGGAGAGGATAAATGTGGTGTGGTGATAAGATAAACCCTAGTTGAAATCTACCATTCTAACAAATCTATAGAAAATATCTAATTTTTGGTCATGGAAAATATTTGTGATTCTTTTGTCATACAATGTATTGATGAATTTGATGAAAGAAAGCAGAAAACCCCCATGAAATCTATTGTAAATTGCATCCAAGAATGATTGTTTGAAAAAATAAATGTATGTGAATGAACAAATGTAGCATGTCATCACCTTCCCCTAGAAATATATGGAAATGCTTGGGTGATCCCACAATAATGTGTTACACTTTTTGGCCAAACTTAACCTTGAAATCAACATTTTTCACCAAATCTTCACTTTCTTACACCTATAGCCGCTAAACCATTAATAATTTGAAGATGAATCAAACTAGTGATTTGTGAGATTTTGTGTGTAGATTCTAATTATATTTAAAAATAAAATAAAAAATAAATTGTGAATCCTTTTATGTAATTTTTAATAACTTATTTTTTCTACTAAACAACATTTTAAAAAAGTGATGTTTACTTTGGACCACATAACTTTTTTTTATAGAAATGATACAATTTTAATTTTTAAAATACAGATTTTTCAAGCACCTCAATCATCTTGAAAGTACGGGATATTTTCTTCTAAGCAATTTTTGTTTCAAGCATATTTTTTTAATTTTAATTCCCTTCCAATTCAAAGCAATTACAATTTGACAGGTGTACTTCCCGGGGACGATAACCTTTTTGTATGTATTTGAATTAACTTTATTCTTTTTTTGGAATAAGGACATCAATACCTAAAAGTAAAATGTAATTTTAGAAAAAATTTCTATTTTCTATTTTCGTATGTGTGAAACAAAGAACTTGATGTTCATTGAAAAACCTACATTCACAAGAAATAAAAAAATAAATATAATAATCAAATTAAATATATTTAAAATTATACTTTTTGGGAAGTTTATAATAAGGGCTACCTACTTACAAAACATAAATTTTAAATGAATTCATTTGATCGCCCAAAAGGTAAATCAAAATTGGTTTTTTATCAACATGTTGATAGGTGTAGAGGAGACTCCATTATAGGTATGGTTTAAAACTAGCAGGGTTTTATCCAAGGGAGTTTGATCAAACCCTCTTTAATCAAAATCATTTAAATGGAGCCTTTAAAGGCATAAATCATTATATTTTCCAAAAATTTGTGATTTCAAGAAAAAATAAGGATGTCCTAGAAAGTGTAACCCATTACTGTGGCAGTACCCACTTTTAAAATATATCTAGCATCCCCTTAGATCAATATTTGGTAGCTAAGAGAGTCATTCAAACATCAATGACATTGCTTTGGAATTGCCCTCCCATTTTTATCCTTTACAAAAACTTGACCTTCAAATGGATGTGTTGCTTTGTGGGTAAATGATGGGCATTGGGCATCAAAATCACATCTAAAATTGGGAAATATATATTGCCCTCATTACCTTGGATTTTCTTGACTATGTTCCTCCTTTAGTCCCTTTGCAAAAATTCAACCTGCATTGGACTCTTGTGTGCTTGGAAAATTTATGTGAACTATACCGCTTGGCTTTGGAATGTTTCATATAGTTTTCCCTACATGAAATCCACCCCTTAAAATTTATTGGTTTTTATCTAGCTCATGCAGTTCAAGAAGATCAGGGATAACTTTAAGAAATCCCCCCCTCGGCAAAGGTGTAAAATCTTGGAGAATCTTGTATACTTCTTGATAAAAATATTAATTTTAGTGGTGAATTTTTTTATTTTTTGGGAAAAAAAATCTCAATTGGTGAATCTTTTATAATGGGTAGAAGTCCTGAAAACTTGCAAATTACAAAATTTTTTTAAACCGATAAAATATTTTCTTATCGGGCAATTAAAAATCTATTTTCAAACCTAGAAAATATTTATCGTGAATTAAACGTGTTTTCAAAACAAAAAAAAATTTTGTTGGCGACAAAACTTTTTTCAAATAAAAAATCATTGAAAAATTAAACCTATTTTCAAATGCATAAGAAAAAACATCGGGCGAATTAACATAATCTCAAACTAATAAAAAATCTGGCTTAAATAACACAAATCAATATAACCACACCGCTGGATGCACTTTCATGGATGATTGTAGTTTCATACCGTAAGTAATTCTCTCAAGCACTAGATTTGTGAATTGAAACCTCGGAATAACACTAGAACCATTAGATGCAGACATGTGGTGAGATCAAGGCTCGTCGCTCATTACAGTAATGAACCCAATGGGTTGAAGGATTTTGGCGATGAGCGATAGAAGAACTTAAGTGGTAGAAATATGCATGTGCATAAATTTTGTTTTAAAAGAGGGACCACCTTGGAAGAAGGTAGGACCAGGGCTTAAAAACTTAATCTTCCATATGTGCGAAGGATATTCCATATTTGTAGCCAGATGTCAACGCAAATCAATATAATCACAACCATTGGATGAATTTTCAATGGACGACAGTAGTTACATTCTGGAAGTAAATCTTTAAAGCACTAGATTTGTGAATTGAGACCTCTGGTATTACACTAGAATTGTTAGATGTGGAAACATGGTGAGATCAAGACTCATCGCTCATTAATTCCATATCTTAGTTTTTAAAGAAAGTGTGGTTGTGGTACTGTGGGCGGTGGCACAGATTAATTACATATGAACATCTAGAGCAATTGATTGGATAGCTTTATATTGAAAACTGCACGATATATTGCAGAACCATAGATGATGATATCAATAATCTAGTGATCTAGTGAAACAAGATTTGTAATGATTTCATATCGTATGAGTGGCACTGGTGATTTTGACAATTGACAGCTTGTCAGCTTGAGGTACAATTTTCATGTAGCCAAGTTGTCAAAGTCCAGACATCAATCAAATTAAACATTTAAATTTTAAATGTAAGGCTTAAGTTACACGAATCGATTAAGTTGGTTTTTTGGTTTGCGCAAATCATGATTATGATTATACCCAACCTCACACATACTATGTGTGAGGTGTACACAGTGATCAGGTTGGTAGTGGCACTATTGGCCCATAAATAAGGATAGTGAGCACAACTAAAATAATTCGTTGAAGTCTAAAGGCTATACTATTGAGTGCAATGTTTGAATTGTCATAAGGGTTTTCATTTTGTAGGGTTAATAAGGATTCATGAAGAAGATGATGTGGTATTATCGGGGATACCTACCTCCTGACTCCAATTATGTTACGAGTAAAAGACAAATTTCCTTCAAGTTCAAAATGGGTGGAATTGAAAGAAGTTGATTTGGTTCACCTGACTTCTAAGGTAGACTTTGAACTAGGATGAGGAGCTCTAATGGAGATAAGTGCTATCCCAATGTATGGAGGCTGCATGAAAAATATGGTAGAAAATTTACTACGCCTAATCTTCTACATGACTCTAGTTCTCAAAGGGGATAAGTACATTTTGTATCTTCACAGCTCCCCTTTCCCTAGTTTGATTGGCCCCCCATTCCCCATGCATTTATTTTCAGTGCCCATGGTTGACCCAACAAGTCCCATGCATTTATTTTTCGTAGAGGCACGGTTGACCCAAAGAAGTCCCATGCATTTATTTCTTTCTCGCATACCACATTTGTATTACATTTACGTTGTCACTAGCGGTCCAGCAGAAGCTTGGTGCTTACATTTGTATTTGTACTATGTAATAATGTGACATTGTAATCCAATTGTAATAAAATAAATGGTTGTGCTATTAATGTGACATTGTAATTCATTTCATTAAGTCCTTTGCAACATTAAGTTACCAACCCCTTGGCCTTGATGTCAATCCTAGCGCATTAAAGTTTAAAACAAATTTAAAACACATGCTTATTATTTATATCATAAATTACTCAACCGTTCAATGAGCATTTGATGGATGGTTGTAGTTGCATTCTGGAATGAAATGCAAAGAGCGCTAGGCTTGTGAACTTAAACCTCCAAAATCACCTTATAACCATTAGATTTACAAAGATCACAATGGTTTAGAATTTGTTGTCAATGCAGACTAAATCATAAATGGCTTGTTTTAAATACTATTAGCCAACTAATTGTGTAGTTCCGGAAGTAGATGTTTTGGTTTCATTCACTTTAATGTTAAAAAAAAAAAAACACTTTCTACTTCTAAGTGATTTTATTTTTAAGTGAGAGGGTCAACACACAGGGAGATTTCAATCTTCAATTTGCTCATTGCAGTGCATCACCCTGTTCTGGGTTCCATAGTTCCACTTCCAACAAAGCCATTCCAGTAACCTAGTTTCCATGATTGTCAACATTAATCTTTTCAAGAATCAAAATCCGGGTAAGTGAAAGAATTCCTGTGGCTACTTTTCATCGTTTGATGTTTCTTAAAATTTTATTTTGTTAAACTTTGAAGTTTAGGTTTAGGGTTAAGAGACTTAAGAATTAAGGAAAATTAAGGACTAATAAGGAATTCACAATTTCACATTGTATCAGCATGTCTACCACTAGTGCCACTAGAGCAATGTCGGATAAAAAATACATTATGCAAAATTACTTAAAACCCAAGTTTCATTGATG
>VDFB02058778.1:0-16753 GCA_007258455.2 Sequoia sempervirens
ATTGAAAGCTCTATGTAGTAAATGCGCCCCCAATTGAGAGTTGACCCTTACATTTGCGCCCAAGAAGCTTGGAGTGCATGAAAGATTTCAAAAAAAAAAATGGCTAAGGCAATCAAACTAAAAGCACCAGGTGGTATATGCGCCCCACTCTGAATGAATTCCAAAATTGAAAGTTGCACATATGAAGTGCGCCCAAGGTGATCAAACTAAAAGTAAGACCTATCATTTGCGCCCTAAGCTCAAGGCTTCCCCTGTGTTTTGCGCCTTGAAGAACATACATTGTTTTGCGCCTTAGGCTAGAATCTCAAATTCATCCAAGTGTTAAGAATGAAGGTTGCCCCTCCTATTTGCGCCTGGAGTGAGACTGAAAGCTGGACATGCCATAGGCACCCAAGATCATTAACTCCCAAACACGCTTTCAAGAGGAAATTCATAGGAGATCGAAATTTGTTCAAGTCAAAAAAAAAAAAAAAAAATTTGAAAGCTCTATAGCTGGTATGCGCCCACCAAGGTGAAGAGGCATGAATTATATTCTAAGTGTTTCGAAATTTAAAGTCCAGTGGGTTAAATGCGCCCTTGAATAAAAGTCCAATCTTCTATGTGCGCCTAGCTTTGACAAAGGTAATTTAAAATTTTACTAAGGTTTTGAAATTTTCCTAAAGCAACGAAATGAAAATGGACCCTTATAAATGCGCCTTGGACTTGAAGTGGAGATCACACGTGCGCCTTGGGATAACTTAAGATGTTGAAATGTCTCTGAGGCGTAAACTTAAATTCAAATCTCACCATTCAATATGCGCCTTGAGTGGATTTTTGTTTAACCTGGAAAATTTAATTGCTCATGGGATAAAATGCGCCTGGACCCAAAGTTGTTTTAATAATGATAAAAGATGTCTAAGGCGAGTTTGAAGTGCTTGATACGCCTAAGCTTGGGAAATGTTTCTAAGGCGTAGCAAGGTTAAAGTTGGAGATCTGGCTAGAAAGCTCGGCAAAATCAAAATCCAAAGATAAAAAAATCAGGCTAGGGCGTTGAGAGTGAGGAATAAAATTTCTCTAGGCACTTAACTTCAAAATTTGCCTAAGTCGGAGAAATTAATTAATTTAATTAATTTAATTATTTTCCTAAGTCAAATTTAAAATTCCCCCTTTAATTTTAACACATGAAATTTTAAAGTTCAGACGATTTAATTATGGGGAATTTATTTCGGAGTTAATTATTGATGGAAAATAAATTACGCCTAGCCATTTCAAAGTGTTGATATCAAATTTTCACAGACGCTGGAGAAATAAATAAAATGGCATTCGAATTAAAATTTAATAAATTAAATATGCCATTTTAAAAAGGCAGTTGAGATTATTTCAAATCGGAGTGAAATGATTTTTTCAGAATCACTGGCAGTCGGGAGGGAAATTTTGAATTTAAATCGAGGAAAGAATCTCCCTAAATAGCAAATTGCCATAACAACTGCATGACGACTGGAATATTCTCTTTTTAAATTTAGCAAATGCGTAAGTCATGATGAAGAGAATAAATGGCATCTGCTAAAATTAGCACCAGCTTTTGGCTATAAAACTCCGAAGATTTTCATTCTCATCTCACAAAATCTCGTTTAGATTTAAGGCCGGTGGATTTGAGAGTGATTGCTGAGTCGAGATTTACATTGAGAGTTGGGTCGAAGTGAAGTGAAGTGTTAAGTTCGATTTTTCCAAGAGAGGTTTGAATTTTTCTCAAGGCGGTTAAGTCGAGTTGATTTCTCTCGAAGGTCAATTGCGAGATTGTCACATTCAAAATAAAGTTTGAAATGTAAGCTGCCGAGGTTGGGCATTTTTTAATTCTCCAAGTTGCTGAAGGTAAGTATTCGAAGTTGTTGAGACTTAATATTTTGCTGAAAGTTGAAATGTTTTTTGAAGTTGAAAGTTGAAAAGCTGAAATCATTTAATTATGCTGGAAGTCGAACTCGAAATTGCTTGAGCTTGAAATTTTCTGAAGTTGCTAAATGTTTAGAATCAAATTAGATTTAAAATTGTTGAAGCCTTCGAAGTTGCTGATTTATAACTTTCGAAGTGTTGATTTGAGATTGTTGAAACTTTTCAAAGTTGCTGATTTATAACTCTTGAAAAGGCTGATTTGAAATTATTGAGACGCTGATTTGAACTTGCTCATTTGAAACTTTCAAACCTATCGATTTAATTCTTCAAAGATGCCGATTTATAACCTTCGAAAAACTGATTTGAAACTTGATGATTTATAACTTTCAAACTTGTTGATTTAATTCTTCTCAAGTTGGGTTGGATTTAAAGTTGCTAAAAGCTTGAAGCATTTGTTGAATTTGGGACTGTTGGAGTTAATTTCTTTCGAAGGATTGAAAACTCTTTTGGCTGCAAATTGTTGGAGTTCGGAGTTTTACATTCTCGAAGTTTAAATCTATCGAAGTTTGAAGTTGGAGTTTACTACTGAAGCTATTAACTCACATTTATTTTTACAGCCAACTCCATTCACCAACCGTCTCACGTGATTTTTATTTTAAAAGTTTGAAGTGTAATGTTTGCTTCCTGTTTTGCAGATGGCCAAAGGACAAAATGCTGATGTTGCTGGAACAAGCAAAGCTGGAGCTAAGCGTTAAGCATCCCGATATTATAGCTACTATTGTATAGGGCCATTGAATGTAATGTGTGAATCTTGATGATGAATAAAACATGGTTGATCTCGTTATTAAATGAATGAGTCCTGTTTAAATGATGGTTTCATTTGATTGTTACTTCTAAATGATTTAGTTTTGATTAAATGTTGCATACAGTTATGGAATAATGTTAATCTAACTTTTTATAATGTTTTATGCAAACTGCCTTGTTGTGAGCATATGACTGCCGGTGTCATGTCGTGATGTGCAGGTATGAAGACTGTACCTCCGGACAGAGGAGAGACATCATTCGGGGAGGAACTTGGTCGGGTAAACAGTAACGAATACCAAATTGAGCATACACACACATACTATAAATTGAGTAAGCCAAGTTTGTTTGTCGAGATAACGGTAAGTCATCCATAGGCTTAAGGAGTCTAGTTTACTTCTTTGTGCTTGAGAGATGATTGTTTGTTTATCAGACTTACAGTATTATGTTCATAACGTGAATGGGTCTAAGCGAATAGGTTAAGTGGGTGTGTATATACATGTATATAGTATACTGAGATATATACGAGTATATATGTGTATATATATATATATATATACACTATCTGTTATCTATGGATAAATAATATTACTATAATATTTGCCTTGGAATTTATATATATATATATTGAAAAGTACTTGGACCAACTGGCAAAATATATATATTTATATTTGTTAAAAATAAATATAGTTATATATAAGTAATTATATATTAAAGATTATATATAATATTATTATAGTTATATTAAAATATATAAGTATATTAAATACTTGGGTATTTAAATATTTATATGCTTAATATTTAAAAGAACTATAATAATATTTATATAATAAAATATATATATAATGAAATTATATTTAAACTTCTAAATTTATGGAAATTAACTTATTACTTATATAATATTGTAAAATCTCTTAAGTGAAAATTAAAGATCATATTTTACTAGGAGTAAATAAATATTTAAATAAGTCAAATGATGAAACATTTCGATTTTAACAATAGAGAATAATAACTTAAACATAGAAATCGAATTCTTTTGCTGGAGAGAACAAATTAAAGAGAAGTCGAATTATTTTGAAATGAACATTTGAAAAGGAAGTTAAAACGTAATATTTTGTAAATCTCATGAAAACTGCCTGAAGGAAATCGCACACATCATGAAAATCGCGTGAAAAAGCCACGCACAGGATGAAAAACGCGCCAGAAACGCGGGGCAAAGAACTGGTCACTGATAAATGGTCGAATGCTAATCTCTTGGCCTGAAATGGCGACGTGGGAACATCTTAACCTTGACCCTTTCATCTGAAACGAACTTCCTGATTTTATTGCTTCAATTTATCCTAGAATCTAAAAAAAAACGCCTTGCTGTCAATCCGCCATGTGAGAGCTGAAGAAGTCTTAACTTGCTGGCTTAAAAGGAGGTCGAATCACCTTCAATTTGATGACTTAGGGTTAAGGAATCCGCCAAATGTCCTTTTGACTGTTTCTGGGCACTTGTTGTCAATTTGCATGCCTTCATAAGTGGGAATTTGTTGCAATTCGAGCCTATATAATGACGCCTTTTCACTCTTCTCAACTCACCTCTTGCTAAATACGAGTTTCACAACATTTTGAGAGCTCCCATACCAATTCATTTGAGTTGCTGTGTATTCTTTATTTGCTGCATTTCCTATATACCGAGTGAAATAAATACAGTGAGCTTCTACCAGTTAAATTACAGTGTTAAGTCTTCTTTTTAAGATTTGAGTGGAGTGAAGCCATAGACGAATTAATCTTTAATTAGAGGAGTGAAAATTGTGAGGAGTGTTTTGAAAGTTCTCCTTAATAGCCGTTTAATTTGGAATTCTGGAAGTTTGCTGAAGAAGAGTCGGGGAGAGCTGTGTTGGAGCTTTAAAATCAGGCAAGAGTCTTCCTATTATACAACTTTTGTTAAAGTGTTGTTTATATTGCGTCTTGTGATCGTTGCTTTCAATTAGCTTTAATAGGAAAGAACTAATTTGATGAATAAAGCAATGCATTAAAGGAGAAAATGTGAAAAGGATTCAATGTTTAGGGGAATTGTGAAAAAGGGAATATATGAGTAAAAAGCTTAAGGGATTAGATTATTTTTCTTACATTTAAACGAAATAATGGAAAAGATAAAGGGGAAGGATTTATTTGCATTTTGATTGGTTATTGCATGTTGTGTATGATCTCTATACATGGAGAATACGTAGACATATTATTTATCTACTAGGATCGAGATGATGGCAGAATCACGTGAAGTCTTTTAGCTTAAGTTATTAGGATAACTGAGACAAGTTAAGTACTCCTAGGATAAAGAATTCCTAGTTAGGAGAATTGATACAAGACACTTGAATACTGTTTTCATTTCTAGTAGGTTCGTATGATTGTAGGATGTCTGCGATGATGGATTCACCCATTGAAAGACAAACCTATGCGTAGAGTAAGGAAGCCTTAAGTCAAATCGGCCCTGAGTAGTGTTTATGATAGATGACCTTCATTCGAAGTACTGAATGAGAATACTTTGGCCAAAGTAGTGAAAGGTACAACATCCACCTAGATGTGAGATAGTTGAGACTACACTGGCAGTTCATTGTGATCCGAGTACTAGATCGAGATTGTGAAATAGCAAGGTTCTAGTTGAGTAGGACACAGCACTATGCTCAGTTGGTAATCGTTAAAGGATACCCTACCAATCTCTTCTTCGGCGAGTACGCTCATTGCAAAATGATCGCGGCGGGACCGCATTATAAGTCCGCGGGTTAGCGGAAAAGCCCGAGTGATGTTTCCTCCTCCACACGAAGCGTCGATGTACCAAGATTTGAAAGGACGGATTCCTAGACCTTCTTACTTCTATTTGTGCAAAAGCTTACGAGATATGTATGTAATTGTATTACTTTTGATCTCTGATTTGTATTTGCAATGAAAATGAAATTCATGTGGAAACATATTGTAACTTGTTCATGTTTATCAATAAAGAAAGGAAAAAATTTTATTGTATTATCTTTGTTAGATGTTACTTTTACATGTTTTAGTGAGAATTGGAAAGTTTTTAATTTACGCCCGAATTAATGTGAATAATAAAGGGCTGGGAACAACGAAGCTGTCAAAGAAAATGCCTCCAGGCAGGCGATCATCAAAAGTTTGAAGAAGTCCTTTATTCTGGAGTCAAAGATTGTGTCGAAGTTTGGAAACTTGACGGACACCAACCTGGGGCCTTTCAACCTCGAGGCTTTCATGCGCAGAATGTATGGGCAAGGTGGCAATCTTCCAACAGAAGCATCGCGCAACATTGTCAAGAGCGGGTTATATGCAGCGGCCGGGTTCCAGCCAGCAGTTCGTTGTCCAGAGCTGATCTTGGAGTGCGCCAACTTTTACAACTCAGATGATTGGACTATTGTTTCCCCGGATGGTATGATATTGGCCAACTTTGCACCTGACGCAATTGGCGAGGCGTTTGGGATACTGGCTACAGATAGAATGCTGTACAAGTCCAAAGAAAAGGCCGACAAGATGTATGCCACGTCCTTCGAGAAGTGCATGAAGAGGATCAACACCACTTGGATGCGAAAGCCAAAGCCTCCTGCTGCTAGGCTGCCGAAACAGATAATCTCAGAGGAGCTGAAACAGGAGTACTGCGATATAATTATGTTGCTCAGCAGGGTTAACGGCAGCCCGCAGTCATTTGTGTTCGAGCCATGGATGTTCTTTTACATTAGTGTGGTGCTCGAAGGGAAGGTGCAAGTAAATTGGGCACAGATGATAAGTGACAATATTGATGAACAGTTCCGGAATCTGAAGAGAACGAGAACATTCTACATGAGCTCGTATGTTATTTACATGCTTGCTCGAATGACAAAGTATAGAGGGTTGGCATACCAGGAACCAATTGGCTGTGGTTATAATCAGTTCAAGATTCACGAATCTTGTAGACAATTGCATCTCACGCACACAAGTGACTTCAAGAGAGTTAATGATGCTTTCACTATGTATATTACAAGAACCCTTCAGTGGAGGTTGCAACAGAGAATATCCGAAGAGGCACAGATGTTGATAGAAGAATATGGGTTTTGGTTCGTCCAATTCCCGAAGTTTTACTTATTTAAGGCTGCTGGGGTACGACTCATACGTATACAAATTACCGAGGTACCCCACCAACAGAATGATACTGCTTGAGTTGTCTAGGCAATTGGTGGCCTACGACAAAATCATAAGGAGAAAGAAGAAGGGAGGCTTGCATTTTCCCATTGTGTTGGGAAACTCACTTGAAGAATGCCCTACTTTGCAGGCAGCCAAGGAGGCTGAAGATGAATTAAAGTTCTATAAGTTGACTCTTCATACCAGCCGGCAAGATTTTGATCCTCGGGGAAAGATTGGGACGGTGCAAGGTGTAGAGTACAGACACAGAGCCCACTTAGAAGATTTTTGGGCGAATGCTGGAGATGAGGCTGAGATTAGGAAAAGAATGTTTTCGAGGTTGCCTCTCAAGCTATCAGAGAGTGTGAAGTAGTCCAAGTGCCGGATCAAGTCGAAGAAGATACCAGGCTAATTCATCCGGATTATGAATCTGTTAAGAACACACCGATTCCACCAATAGATTGGGCTGAACCGGAGATTACGGATTTAGACACTGTGTCTATTCCTGTCTTGACTTTCACAAGGGCTTGGGTAGAAGAGCGTGTTCACAGATTAAGGAGGAGGTCAGTTACTTTCACGTACGACCTCATGGGAGACAAAAGGCCACCAGTGTTGGCGAAGAGAAAGAAGCAAATTGCCCAACCTCTAGGACAACCACCGCAAGAAGAACCTGTTCAACCGGAACCTCAGGGATCGGAGGACACGTGATCTACTTAGTTGGTGACCCATTCCTCCAGTGTGCGCGAAGTTTCACTATTTGCAGATCAGAGGACTCGAGGGAATGAAGAGCCAGAGGTTGGGGAGGTTAACCAACCAATGCCGAGAGAGTTGGATACTCAAAGTGCTAATCAGCCAGATGAAGGGGAAGAGACAGAAACGGATACCCATTTTGATTTTGCCTTCGAAGAGGAAGACGTTGGAGCTCGTGGAGAGAGCGATCAAGACATTGAAATAGTTGAGCCTCAACAGAATGTTGCTCGGGAGGAGGTTCGTGAAGTGGAGGCAACTGAAGAGCAGCCCCTTATCATTTATGACATTCAGCGCAATTGGCTCTCACAGGCAATCAGGAGGGATCAGGATGATGATGCTGACTTGGCAGTCGAAATGGAAGAGCTTCTAAACAGAACAAGTAAGTCACCGAAAAGGAAGAGGGCAAGAAAGTATACAAGAATGGAGACTAATGAGGCAGGTTCACGCAGCCTCCATATTGCTGTTCCAAGAGAAGATTATGATTTAAGTGATGCAATGCCGGAAAATTACACGGTCACCACAATTGAGTTGGGACGTCCTTCCGGAGTGCAAGTGGTGGAAGAAGCTGAAAGTTCATTCCAGGCATTGAAGGACAGGCTGGTGAAGAAGGAAGGGAAGTACAAAAGATTGAAAAAGGAGCACAAGGCATTAGTCGAGTATGTGCAACATCTAGCACATCCAGTTGCTCAGGAGAACCCAGTGGTAGAGCTTCCACCTGAGCTGCCACAAGAACCAATCAGTGGGCTTGAGGAGATGAAGAGAGCTATACGAGAGGGAGACAAGTGGATAAGCGGTGTCCGTGCTGAAGCAGAAAAGTTCATGGCCGATCTTGTCTCATCATTTCAAAATGCATCTGGTATCCTTTCACGCCTAGATAATGTCGAGCAAGCTTGGGGAGACACCCATATTTTTCAGGACAAAACTATTCCCCGCCTTGCTGTTTTGATGCATGTGCCCACGCAAACTTTGGTGAATGAAGGAGTGATCCAAGCAGGTGACAGGTATGATTTTCGTGGGTGGCATTCGGCGGCATTCACTGGAAAGAATTTCTTCGACATGGCAGCTGTAGAGTCCACCAGGATCAAGAAGGCAATGAGGAATATTCACGAGAGTATCCTCAACACGTTGGAGGCATTGTTCGCCAAGAGGATGGCTCCTGAGGAGGTTGAAATTGACGGATTGAAGGCAAGGTTGCAACCTTTCTTCTCCGAGATGAAGAGGTTCTCTCAACTGGACTTTGAGAACATGTCGACATTTTCAGCGATCATTCAGAGTACGCAGGACTCTATGGAAGCTTGGAGAAAGTCCTGTGATAAGCATGAACAAATGGTGGCTATCCTGGAATATCAGCTAAATCTTACTCCAGCAATTTCTGAGGAGGAGGTCGATGAGGTGCTGGCCCGATTCGTAGCATACGCGGTCAGAGAGAAGAACAAAGGAATCCGAGTCATGGACGAGAATCTTCTAGAAGGGTAGTGGGCATTAATTGCTCATGGTGGTCAAGGAGGAATCTGCTATTTTTGGGAGCATTTATGACACCACTCCTCCACCTTCTGGCGGTTTTTAGGGAAAAACTTGTCTAGGGCTGAGGTGGCTCGATCTGAGCCCTCCATTGTAATTCAATCTGGACCGTCTGTTGAGATTGGCCAGCTATAAAAGGGGGAGTCCCCCTCATTTGTAATCTAATAGTTAGAATCAGAAGTAGTCAGCATAGTGGATTTTGAAGCAGAATAGAGAGTAGATACTTTTGAATTAGAGTAGTTTTCATTGCATTGTTGAAGAAGAAGGGGAATTCTCCCTTTGAGAATTTTGTAAGAGATTGTCACAAAGGCTAATCATAATAAAGCATTTCATTGATGGTGAATTCAAACTTTGTTGTGAGTAGTTCGTGAGGTTTCTTCTTCCTTTGACTTCAACTAGGACTTAATTTCATGCTAATAGTTAAATATGGATGCTTATGCTTGATGTAAGTGAGCTTCTTTTATCCATACCACTAACAATCTTACTGATGGTAAGCTTGTCTTGCGTGGTCAACTGGAACACTTCATACTTAACTTCGGTCAAGATTCATGTGTAGTTATGCATCGTTGTGATGGTGGTTGCATTATTGAATCGTGATTTGAACATCCATTTTACCCTTTGAAGATTGCACTTACTTTGTCGAGGCTGTCCAATTGGAGGCTAGACAACGTTTGTTAGAAGTTCATTGAAATCGAGCATAACACCCTTTGCATTTAGGTTAGAATTTAGAATTTAGAAATCTCTGCAGCCATTCAAATTCCGCACACTTTTGGTTAGTTTTAGGAAACTTGCACTTCAAAGCCAAATCATTCACACGAAAATCCCTTTCAAAAGCATATATTGGTTGTTACTGCACGTATCCTGAACAATTGCGTAAGTCCCCTCGTAAGAACACAACAATACACATCAACCAAACTGGGTCTATTCGCATTAAAGGAACCTAGGAGGTTGAAAGCATGATCTTACTAGCAATCTTAGCACGCTGAATGCTTTTGTTCAAGAGAGGATAAGGTATCCGTTGGGAAATTCTGCTGATTAGCGCGGTCATAAAAACCACGCCAGCACCTTTGCAAAATATGAGGCACACAAGATAGACAAATACATAGGGTCAATACCCAGAATGAGAAAAAATTCACCAAGTGAGCAATGAGAAAAAACGTGCTTCTACAAGCACCAAACCGGCAAACCAAAAACTAAGAAAACACACCACAAACTTCAGGAAACATCAATAGAAAACTTCTCCATTACGCTCAATCTATTCTTCAGTGTAAAGAACAGTCCAAAGCTTAACTAGATGCTATCTTGCAAGCATGAAGCTAAGGTTACTAGGAGGTATGCATTCCTTGAAGTGAGTCTATAACCATTTCGGCAGCACTTCGTTATAATTTTCAAAATGGATACCAAGAATGAAGCCCAGCACTCTTACTTATAACTTCACCTCAACTTTCAAATTTGTTTCCCTCCAATTAGGGCGCCCAACTGAAATTCAAATTCAACATTTCCCACTTTCATTTGCATTTCATTTAATCCCCTTCTCCAAGTCGTCCAAATACATGAGGGAGTTAACTTTATTAAAATGCAAAAATAACATAAAGTAGGCGTCCAAATAACTTAAGTGAAATACCTTATAAAAATCACTTTATTAAATCAACTTATCTCTCCAAGCTAGGCGTACTCCATACCTTAGCAAAAATATTTCACTTAAATATAAATTCAATCAAAAATACTAAATTTACCAAAAATGAGCTCCAAGAGTGCGAGAGACCAAACTGCTCAAACTGTCCTGCCTGAAATGGCCTACTGAAACCATGCTAAAAATAGCACTTACTATAAATAGCATACTACTAAAAATAGTGTGTCCAAACGCATTTTAACCACATTCTGAGCAGTTGTCACAATTTACTGAAAATAGTGAGTCTGGAAAAGTCACCTGTTTTAGTTGTATGTCATACCACTGCGAAGCTCTCTGAAAACCCAGAAGGAATCCAAAATCCAAACTGCAAAACTCCAACATGCAAGCCTCCAAAACTGCCAAAGTATCCTCCTAGAAAATAGGAACCCTAATTTCTGCTTCCGACTAGCCTACGAGCCTCCAGGATAAGCTAACGGCCAACTGCATTGATCACTATTGAGAAGGGGACATTACAACATCATGGAGTTCAAAACATGCTCATCAAATAGTTTTAGCATGTCAAAGATACCATATTGGAGCACATGAATATTCTAGATTTAAAGAAGAATGATAGGTTGAAATCTGTAAGCAATTTGTCCGTTAAGCTGGTAGAAAGTGGACTTATTCAGGTTGTTTCTTTTCCCATGACAATTCAATTTCTTAAATTGGTGATAGCATGTGCACATCGCTATGAACCTCATAGCAAAATAATCATGTTTTATGATATCCAAGTCATTTGCAAGTTGGATGTTTACACCCTTGAATCTACCTTTGGATTACAGCTCTAAAAAGATTCATAGGTTCACAATTTAGAGGATTGTGAACTGCAATGGAACAAGAATGTACAAGAATGCCAAAAGGAGATTGCACAAAAGTGGTTAAATGAAACCAATAGAGCCTCTCACTTGCCAACATTGTACTAGAATGATTGTAATAGAAGAACTTGGCCTCATGATCATCATTATTAACAAAGTCGCAGGCCAAGTAGAAGCAAAAACTTTCAAGAGCTGGATGTTTTATATCATCAACCTCATCTGTGATGGGAGAAAACATGTTGATTGGGCTTATTTGATCAGCAAATCTGTTCACTCCCAATTAAATTAAGTTCTCCAACAACAAGTCTTTTCATATGCTATCCTATCTAGTCTATTCATTGGTGCAAGCAAATGCATGTATAGGGTTGGAGAAGGTCCAGACATGAGGGCGCTTTTTCCTAAGTATCCACAACTAGAATATTAAGAAGGGATGAAGCATTTCAAGAAAGTTAATGATGTCTTTACAGTGTTCACAGTCAAATATTTGCACAACAAAAGCCATGAATGAATTATATATCAAGCTAGAATGGTGATCGTGGAGTGGGCAGATTGGTTCATCCAATTTCCTACCTTCACTTACATCAAAGTATACGGATTCAATGGATCCTTATAGGCTTCTACAGTACCTAAGTTATCAAATTTTTCTTACAAAGAATTGTAGGCAATTGTCAGTTGCACATAGGTATGGTTGAGACAATCACAAGATAGGAGCCAATTTTCCAATACAAATTGGGCCATATAGGTGCCTAAATGCTACAAATGCAAAGAACATGGGTGCTGAATTGTTTACTTACAACTTGAAATTTTGTCACAAGAATAGGTGTTTTGACTTCAAAGGCATCATGGTCAAGAGCTTAGGCTCCAAATTTGCACATGTACCTAATATTGAAGAGTTTTGGGCAAACTGCCTTGATGAGTATGAAGCACATAGAAGAAGAAACAACAAAGTGACCTTATCAACTAAGGGAACTCACATATGAGTAAATATAAAATGAGTTGCAGGATTCAAGTAAGGATGTTTTCCCAGATTTGTCCAAACAAGAGGAGATGTTTAGACATTAGCTCCAATTGATTGATCAATCCGAGATGGTATAGCTGAAAATTTTTGAGCATTTTTCAAGAAGCAATTGGTGGAACATTCGGAGGTTTTGCTTCAAAGAATAAGGTCAAGATTACCTAAAAAAATTCATAAGGCGGCTACTAGATATTCAATAAGTGGTAGAGAAGAACAAAATGGGAAGAAAAAAATTTCAAGTGAAGCTGAAAGGAGTTCCAAACCTGAGAAGCTAAAGTTAGTGCCTAAGAAGAGGGTAAAATCACCATAACTTATTCACATAAGCAACTCTCCAATCTTTGAAGCCTCTTCATGCCCCAACTCCAATTCATCCTAAAGTAGTTCCTGAGATTCCTAAATTTCCTTTACACACATTCCCTCCTCCAACAGTGCAGGCCACGAGGTCAAATTTCTAGCATCACGTACAAGTAATCCCAAGACATTTCAAGAAATTTTCAACAACAAAAGAAGAATGGTTGTAGCACGACCACTAAACTTGAAAGTGGTTTCAAAACTTCTTTCCAAAGAGAAAGAGAAAGAAAGCCAAAAGACAAACAAGATTCAAGAAGAATGAAGGATGACATTTAATTGCTGAGATTGTCATTCCCCCAGTTGATAAAACTGTTCATGAAGTGTGGATTGCTGATTATCAGCTTACCAAGATTAATCTTGGTCATGCCAACAGAAGAGGGAAAATTGATTTATTTCGTTTTGCCGCTGAAAATGCAGAGGAGATGATGGAAAAAGATCATGAGGTGAAGGCAAAATTAAAGGCAGAAAATACGAAATTGAGAGCATACATTGCTCATCTTGTAAACCCAATGTCAGAAGCAGTAATGAGTTCACCATCAAGACTGGAAGAGGATCTGCAAAGGCAACAACATATGAGTTGGTGCCGAATGGAAGAACAATTCAGCAGCGGATTGAAACTTTGTGGGAAGATGGCACAAGGACAATTGATTACTTGTTCAGTTCACTAAAGGAGATTAGAAACACCATTCAAAGGTCTATTGAGTTAGAGTGGTTCATGACAGCCAGTATGGCAGCATGTAGCAGTGTTTTGACTAGCCCAGAACCCATGGAGTTTTAGGGTGTTGATAAGTTGATGAGACTGAGCTGATCCAGAAAGTAATCGAATTCTAGAGTAGAAATAGACAATTTTCAAGCACTATTTGAATTGCAGGAGCTTGCTTTAGAGACGGTTTAGGAGAACATAGAGAATTAAAGATTTTTGAACAGGATATTTTGTCTTTTTTCTTTCACATTTTCTAAGGATGACTACGATGCAGTAAACAACAATTTTGAATAGTTATTTGTCATTCAACTTGGAGATTGGCTCTAGATAAATTGATGAAGATTGCATTGAGAATTGCAACCTACAGGCTAAAGTTACCAAAGTATCAAATAGTGTATATGAACAACAAAAGCTTCCTGCAGGGGTAATTAGATAGAAAGGATACAGCTCAGAAACATCCAATCACCTAAATAAATGAATTCTTGGACAAAGTTTAATTGGCAAGAGAAAAAAGACAATATACCACTACCAGAATCTCCATCATTTAAATAATTCAAATTCAAACAGAGATAGAAGATGATGATGCAACTATTTTCTATTTTTATTCATATTTAATTTTTAGCAAAGATGAGAGCCTAATTTAGAAAAATTGTATTTATTTAATTATTTTAGAATTAGTTGTCTTAAAAAGTGTTTTATTTCTTTAGTTTAGAAGATGGATATAAAAGTTGCTTTAAAAGCAGTCTTAATGTAATTTTTTATTATTATTTTTCCTTAGAAGCTTTTTCTCTTAGAGAACTTATAAACAAGTGCATTGAGCACATTGAATGTAATGAGCATTTGTGTTAAAGCTTATGCTGCTGAATTTTTCATTCAAGTTTCAGAATTAGAATTTTGTGTTGTACTTGTGCAAGTTTGGCAAATCAAGTAATAAAGAAGATTACTATTTAATTTTGTGTTGTACTGATCTTCTACCTTGTGGAGTAGCTTTGAGTCGTTGCTTGCTGTCAATCTTGTTCTTCATCAACTAATGTTATAACTTATAAGTATTGTATTGCTATTCATATCAATCCAGCTATCGATGTGTATCCATTGATCTTTGTTTTAATCATTGGAAAGCATTAATTCATGATATAGCTTAGCTGCAAAAAGAGAAAACCTTGTGCTGAGATAAGTACTTTTAGTCTTGTGCTCCTACCTTTCAAATCGAAATATAGGTCTAAATTGCTTTTCAAGCATTTTGTTTACATGCAAAACCCAAAAAATAATTATTTACATAATGTGCTAATCCGCAACCTAGTCTTATTTGTTTTAAATTTTAGGAATAGATTAAATTAGGGAGCTTACCCTGCTAATTTGAAGATAGGAATTCCTCACATGTTTTATGTTGTCACAAAAGTGCCAAAATGAAACCCTAACAGAAAGCTGCTTGAGAACTGCCATCATAATAAAAATCAAGGTCATTTTTTGGAAATTTGCAAACCATTCCTAACTTCATGTGATTTTTTAATCATTTTCAACAGTTTTATTATGTCTCCAATGGATGTGAACTCAAGCTTTGCTATTAGCCTCAAATTCCTAACTCCATATAATATTTTACCCAATTTCAACAATTTTGCCATGTGTCAATGGACCTGAACCTGGGATTTACTATAAATCTCAATGCATTACTCCTTGACCTCATCTTATTCACCAAGCGTACAATAGATTTAATTTTCTATTAATTAAACTTGTTGACTTGAAATGTATGCTATTGTAGTACATATGTATGACTACAATTTCACTATGTGCGTTAATCCCAAAAATTGAGCATTAACCACACTCTTGTTTAGATTCTAGTCTACTCGCAGTTTTTTTCCTCCTCTGTATCCCCCAAAGAAAAAAGCAAAAGAAAAATTCTCTTCAATGCCTAAATGTCACAACCTTTACGATACAAATGATGATAAAACACTAGCATAAATTGAGTTTGGATCTACATTCATAACTATAATGATTTTTCTATGTAAATAAAGATGCATTGTAATGCATTATTAGTCCACGACCCAACAACAACAAGAAAAAGAGTATTCTTTAACCCACATACCAACATGACGAAGAAATCTTACATAAAGGGTAAAAATAAAATGGAAAATGGAGATGCTTAAGGTTCAACTAAAGACTAACTCCACCCAACTTAAGAGTGAAACTGGTAGATAGAAAACCTAATGTAGAGAGGATTTAAACTCAAAAATCTCTGTTCTAAAATCCTCAAACAATTTCTTAGACTGAAAAGAAAAATTGCAATTTAAACTAACACTTGATTGCACATGAACCCATTGAATTTCTCTGTTAAAGGAAGCTGATAACAAATGAATTTTTAGTCTTAATAGACTGATAACCAGAAAATAAAAACTCCTACAGACATCTGATATGCAATGTAAACATTCAAATATAATTATATGCTCAACTATGTGAACTCCAACAAACTAGTTCACCTTCCAGCACTCCAACACTACTTGCAACAACATGCCAAAAACACCCTCACAAAGAATGCTACGCATTCCTCCTTCTATCTCCTTTCTTTCTTCAAACTTTCATTCCTGAAAATGGGTTTTTTCTGTTGTACCCTGCATGTCATGAAATTAATTTTACATGCTTTACTTGAGCCTATTCAATATGGCACAACCCATGCTGTTGCTGCACATCAAATTCCTCAAAAAAAAACTAAAAACTATTTCTAACAGCCCACTAAAGATAGGAGTCTTTTTCAGTTTTTTTTCTCTCTTTTGTGACTCTTGAAAAAGCAGAAAAATCAAAGCAAGTCCTAGGTGCCCACTTCCCAGTCCCTACTTTCTAGGGATCATTAAATGGTGTTTTAAAGCTCCACATTCAAATCCCAACACCTCAAATTGCCTTTCAAATATTTTTAATTTATATATTTTAAAACTACTTTTTCGTTGCCTTTTTTCTCCCATAAGTCAACTTGACAATGTGCAAAGGGAAATTAATTTGTCAAATTTAATTATCCAAATATGTATTATTTGTCACCCTTCAACATGAAATTAAAACCAAATTAACTTATTCCAAAATTCAAAAATACTTCCACAAATTTAACCTCTTTTTGATTGACACAGGTG
>VDFB02058779.1:0-23863 GCA_007258455.2 Sequoia sempervirens
AATTTGACTTGGACACGAGACTTGGGAAAAACTTTGCAAAATTTCTGAACTGTAAACAACACATAAACTAAAAAACACATCAACTTCTAACTAGCTAAAATAGACCAACAATCTGATTCAAACAAGATTCAAAAAGGGAATAACAACTGCAACACAAGACAACATGTGATTTAACAAAGATGTTTTCATAGTTTCTGCCCCTTATGTTGAAGGATGGAGGGAGTGAGAAGTAAGAACTAGAGAATCAAGAAGCACCTAAATTTACTTCATTCAGATTCACTAGGGATGCTAAAGATCCAATCATCAAAACTTTATTTATTATTCCAAGTGGATGCTAGTCAGATGTAGTGGCTATTGCAATTTAAGTTATCTTTGGAGCATTCCAAAAACTATTATTATAGATTTAAGGCAGTCCAATTAATGTTCATCACATCAACAATTATGATTTTATTCTTCTCATTTTTTATTTGTTCACTAGAGGCATACAACATTTTATAGTTACTCATAACATATATTTATTTGGTTACATGCTAGAAGAAGAGTTTATTGTGAAAAGTAATAGGAAGAAATAGAAATACAAAGACAATCCACAAGGTTTAGTCGAATTTTAATGCACAATGCACCACTTTCATATGATTAGGATTTAAAGCAATTTGGTTAATCAGTACCTTATTTTGAATTTAATATTAATGTATACAAAGTTCCTACTAAATAAAGTGGGGAGTGTGTACAATGATGTCATCATTTTTAGAAAATATATCTATATTGAAAATGGTAAACATTATGGTTCCTTTTATATGCTCATCTCTCTCTCTCTCTATGATATTTGAACTGCCCATTTTGACAAGTTAGTATGTATCTCATGTTTAGTGCAGGTTGATGCTGCATTACAAAAATTACCTATTGTAGCACAATTTTCTAAATCGAGCTATAATGGGAAGATCGGCATTGACATAGTGAAGGTTAGTATATTGTGAGTATTTTCTCCATGCATAAATTCTGCTAGTTTTTTGGTTTTAAAGGTAGAAATGAGAAATCATATTATGAGGGTATTGAAAATGGCAAACATTATGGTTCCTTTTATATGCTCATCTCTCTCTCTCTCTCTATGATATTTGAACTTCCCATTTTTACAAGTTAGTGTGTATCTCATGTTTAGTGCAAGCTGATGCTGCATTACAAATATTACCTATTGTAGCACAATTTTCTAAACCGAGCTATAATGGGAAGATAGGCATTGACATAGTGAAGGTTAGTATATTGTGAGTATTTTCTCCATGCATAAATTCTGCTAGTTTTTTGTTTTTAAAGGTAGAAATGAGAAATCATATTATGAGGGTATTGAAATGGCAAACATTATGGTTCCTTTTATATGCTCATCTATCTCTCTCTATGATATTTGAACTGCCCTTTTGACAGGTTAGTCTGTATCTCATGTTTAGTGCAGGCTGATACTACATTACAAAAATTACCTATTGTAGCACAATTTTCTAAACCGAGCTATAATGGGAAGATGGGCATTGACATAGTGAAGGTTAGTATATTGTGAGTATTTTCTCCATGCATAAATTCTGCTAGTTTTTTGTTTTTAAAGGTAGAAATGAGAAATCATATTATGAGGGTAGTTGAAACAAGAAACAATGTATAAATTCTCTTTACTTCTACATTACCAATATATAAATTAGAAACAATGTGAGACCGCAGGAAAGCCATTGATGGCCAATATATACAGGAGAATCTTCTTCCCATCTCTTGTCAACGTGTACTATGTTCAGTGCTCTCAATTCGCTTATTGCAAAATGATTACAAGACGACTTGTATTGTTAGGACTAACCATTTTAGTAACATATACTACAATATGTTTGGATGATAGAAATGATACAGGAGGATGGCAACCTACTACGACTACCTGGTATGGTGCTCCAGAAGGAGATGGAAGCATCGGTGCTCTACTCTAACTTGTTGTTCTAATTTTGGTAAAATTACAGTTTCTAAATTGGTTGGTAAAGTGTTTGAACCATCAAACAGTTCCAAACAAATTATGATTTTGGAAAAAGATAGATGTGAGTTGTATATAAGTGGAACATTTTTTTATCAATCATATTCTATGATCTATCATTTTGCATTTCATTTTCTTTTCTTTTCTTGTTTTGGAACAATTTATATCATCCATGATTTCTTTTGATCCACATTTTATGCTCTCTTTTTTGTTTTTGAAGGATTTAAAACTTATATACCTAAACAGTCAAGATAGATGTGATTTAAAATGCTCAAAAAATGATAAGGATTACATGATCATGATTATGGAAAGAGTGTTTCCTTTCAAAGCATTCATTTAGAAGATAGGATTCGTATTAAAACGTGAAATTTAAAAACAGAAGAGAACAACTATGCAGACCTAAAAGATTTAATTCCTTCTTTAAGTTCTGAATCTTCCAGTATATTTCTTGAGCTGAATGGAACACCTGCATAGTAAATATTGCATGAAGCAAAGCAACCTTATCACTATCATGCACACAAGATCACTAACCTAAAAAAGCCAATATATCCTAACTAATAAAATCAGCAATTGCATATATAACAAATAGCAGTTGACTAAACTTACAAGTACATCTAAATAATGACAACATATTGAGAATTAAAGATATCTTTTACTAAACTAAAAGTATTTTCTCTTACACTGACCAAGGAACAAGATCTTGTGAAGATGCAAGCCAGGTAGAATCTATATCATCCATGAGTTCTTTTGATCTACATTCTACACTCTTTTTTCTTGTTTTGAAGGATTCTATATCATCCACTAGTTTGTTGTTATCCAATACAAGATGATATGAACCTATTATGATGCCTCTTAAAGATTGAGGGGTATCTATTTTGCCAAAGTGGCCTGCACCACAGTCATAGTCTCATCCCATACATCATGACTCTCAAGTCTGAACTTTGGTGGATAATCTAATTAAGGAACATAAGTTACCCTTCCTAATTATATTCAACCAATTGAACTACAATCCTTTAGTAATAACTAATATCTTTAAATATTAATTGTCCTAAGATAACTATAAAATAATAAAATTTAAATATTTTTAATTAATAATAAAAATAATTGAATACACTGACGAATCAAAAATAAAATAATTGAATGCATTGATTTCTATCAGAATAAGTAAACTGCTGTTATAAACTGATATAAAGTTCTGATTACAAAATTAGACTACTGCAATATTTAGAATAAGGCCAAATAACATTGATCAACAATATAATCAAGCACCCATAATGAAGAATACCTCTAATAGTTGATGCAAGAGGCTGATGTAGGTCTGATAACACTCTGTCGTGTTGATAGTATTGACAAATCAGAACTAAAAGTCTCTAACAACCCTCTAAAAATCCCTACCAAACAACCCCTTATTGATATTTTTGATCTCTATGACTTTTGCGACACTAAAATCACTGGTAAATAGGTCATAATAGCAAGTTAGATAGACATAAAATCACAACAAGCATACCCAACACACCTAACAACACATATAAAATGAAACACTACAAGAAATCGCTGCAAACTGATACAAAACACTCTCAAAACACACTAAAATAAATATTATATCAGACTGATAATATTTTCAGACCATCTTAAACAAAATGGAAACTGGATGAACAAAAGAACTACAAGCAGGCAACTATCTAGGTAGCAAGTGGGCTTATGCCACTGTTTTAATATAATTAGGATCATTTTGTTTTGTGGGTCCTATAGGAGCTGTTATATGAATACACTAGAAACTCTTATCTTTTTGTTGTTCTGCAGAGCCGAGCTTTGTTGGTCAATTTTATCTTTAGTTTATTATATTTACTTTTGGTAAGAAAACTAATTATCCCACATACAAGAGACAAAGGAGATAAACTGATAAAGTGAAAATTCAAAAAAATTATAAACAGACTTATAGAAAAGTAGATTAGGATATATGTCTTAAAGGAAAGGAACTCTTTGGCAAAGGTTTGGAGTACAATATTATAAGTTATGAGGTTGGCATGTGTTTACATACGCATCCTAGTCATTGACCTAATATAATATTACACATCATTATAGATGGCCTTGGTGCAAACAACGTATAATGAAAAATGAGACTCAAGATTATACAAGTTCTAACATCTCCTTAAGGTTGACTGGCAAGCTTTTCATGCATAATTCTGATGCTCATCCTCCATTAAGTGCAATTCTCAAAGCTCAATGGGATCTTGAAGATTGAGAAACATATAATTGTGAAGAGCTTTGGTGACTATATCTGCAAGCTGAGATCATAATGAAACATGCAAGAAATCAACTTTACCTTCTTGAAAGAGCTACTTGACATAATTCATGTGAATCTTGATGTGTTTTCTGAACTAATGATGTGTATGCATGTGAGTTAGAATGTAAATTTTTTGTTAGCACTCGTGCCATTACACATCACTCCTACCATTGTAGAATTCCTTTCGGCATTAATAAAATATATATAGAACAAAGCTGAT
Organism: Sequoia sempervirens; assembly: GCA_007258455.2. Taxonomy (NCBI): domain Eukaryota; kingdom Viridiplantae; phylum Streptophyta; class Pinopsida; order Cupressales; family Cupressaceae; genus Sequoia; species Sequoia sempervirens. The sequence goes on from VDFB02058779.1 coordinate 4,507, forward strand.
AAGATCATAATAGTATCACAGTAAAGCTTTTGTTAACACTCTCATGCCATTACTTGCCACCCCTTCCTATGATTGTAGAATGTCTCTCAGCATTAATAATAATAAATAAATGTATAGAACAAAGCTAAGAAGACTATCATATAAGAGATCAAAGTCACTGGATGTATGCATACATGTGTATAGATATGCATCTACAAACATATATATATTATTGTAAATGAAAAATGTGTTTTTTCCAAATGTTAATTTAGGCTAATTAAATAAATTCACCCAAAGAAATCATGAATTAACCTAGATAAATTAATATCAACTGGGAATCGATAATTGAAGTGATATTTGTGAATTTAGATGCGAAGGATAGTGTACCTAGCTATAGGAACCATGATGAAGAGTAATTTTGTTGTACAGATTTTGTTGAACCAATTCATCATGTGCAAAGGAATATCTCTAGATTGTAATAGATCCAGATCCTGTGTGTTTTGACTCCACACCTTGAGATATTGATCCTCTACTTTTCAATACTAATGTCGATCGTGGAACTACTATGTATATATGTGTGTCTATTATCCATTTATACAAAATATATACACACATATATACATACATATATATTTGTAATGGTGAAATTTGTATATTATGTCAATTCCCATTTAGTTTTGGGCCCATTTGATGGAATGTCTTAATATAATTACATATGTATATATATTTATGTACATGTGTGTAGATATTTATCTATAGATCTTCACTATATATATAAATGTGTGCATGTATATATGTACATATATATAACATCTACACACATATATACATACATATATATTTGTGATGGTGAAATTTTTATACTCATGTCAATCTCATTTAGTTTTGAGCCCATTTGATTAAATGTCTTAATACAATTACTACGTATATAGATGTATGTATATGTGTGTAGATACTTATCTACACATCTTCAATACACATAAATATGTGCATGTCTACATGTACATATATATAAAATGTACGTATGGAACTTAGGCAGACCTTGATAGTAGGTGTTTGCGGCATGAAGGGACATGGAGCTGTTTAAAAGACAAGTGAATAATAGAATGAGTTACTGATTTGTAGGGTGCCACGCAATCAAAGAGGGTTTCAATATTTGTTGATGTTTGTATGCTCAACTATTTAATCCTAAAATAGAATGCAAGAAAGCTAAGCCTTGCAGATGCAAAATTTTGGGGGGCATTCTAGATCCTTGCAAAATTTGATAGTCAAGTATGTTGGTTATAAAGACATAATTTGTTCACAAGAGAACACTAGAAAAACCACGAAATATTGAGGCACTAATAGAGAGATTGAATGCCATTGCATATAAAGTTCAATAAGTTGAAATTTATCAATCCTATAGATTTTTGGTCTACTCTTGTTAGGAAGTCAAAAAATAAGGAACATGGATGAATTGCACAGTATCTAAATAGCAATGCACAATGAAGTAGCATCTCTATTATCTTCTGTAAAAATTTCTTTGTATTTTTTGTCATGCCCAAAAAAATTTACTAGAAAAATAACATTTTTTTGTTATTAAAAGAAAACCAACACGGTGTAAGTCCTAACACATAAATACATTAACTTAGGTTAAATAATCAATCCTAGTAATGCTACCTTCTGCATTCTCTTTACTTGTGCCAGTCATTCTTTAGGGTGAGAAGGTGAGAAGGAAAGTGCGTTATTGAGCAGTTTACATATGAAGGTTAAATCTATAGACAAATGTGGGGATTGACTATCCTTCAAAGACAATGTAGCCAGCACGGTTGAAAACTAGGCCTTGAATTAGTGTACTAAAGTTGTTTCACAGCCTCACATATATGACATAGAAGTTGTTAATTGAGTTAAATTCATTTCCAATAGAGCTGTGTATAAACATATCAGAATGTACAACTCTCAATGGGTAAAATGTAACAAGTAATCTAGCTGCATATCTCTTCCTAGGGAATGATCACTTTCTTGCATGGCCAACTTCAAGAGTGTTAATCTAATGTATCTGCCAGAAACTATTACCAGATCATCTCAATGGTTTATGAATTGGATAAAAACATATAACAATTCAATGACTAACCCTCCAATCATAAGATATCATATTAAGTCCCACTATGCCAAGCTTTTATGTCATGCACATTTGTAGGTAAAAAATGTGTTGACTGCAGACTAGTTAAAAGAGGTAACAATGCACCTACTAATGCTTCCTACACCATTTTTATTAAATGGTGCAGGTGTATACCACATAGGTAAGAACATCATACATTGTTAGCATTTAGCTGCAAGCATGTATGTGTGATGATTAAGCTCAGCCATCACATATGTCACTTCTTCCAATTGATATATTAATATTACCCCATTTATTTAGTTATATATCAGTTTTTCAACATGAACAAGCATTTTAGAGATTATTGACCCTTGTCACAAATAAATTCTAGGCTTATTGTGAAGGTCAGATTGGTATTACACCCATTTTTTTGACCCAAGAGACGCAAAACAGTCAATTTACCATTCAGGTTACCTGAACCATAGATAAGACATATATAAAAAATAGATAAAAGGAGGAGGCTAAATCTACAGCCAATATAAAACATAAACTCAGCTAATAGAAGTAGATGGGAGGGGTGTTGACCTTTAGACTTGTCCCCTAAGGTTTGATTTTAATCTAAAAGACACACTCCTCCAAAGAGCCTGGCAACCAGTGTCGTTCCACAATTTTAATAGGAAACTAGTTAATGTCTGCAGGACAGAGGACTAAGGCCATGATAAAGAGTATAGAAATAAATAAATATGGCCTCTTGGGGAGAAGAATTTCCTCAATATAAATCAGGAAGATGAACATCCAGTATGATAAACTTATATCCTTGAAGAGAATGGGATTTTCCCCAGCTTCTAGTAATGAATGCCCATGCCTCTTCCCAGGATGTGAATTTCAAGAGGCGAATTTGCAAAATAAGGATGAATGATTACATCTTTCGACAATAGGCACAACCTGATCCAGTAATTGAATAAACCTCAGAGAAAATTTAGTTGCAACTCTTCTCCAAACATCAATTATGTAAAATATGAATGGTTGGAGGAACTAACCACAAAGAACATACTCTACTAAATTGCACCCACAATCAATTCATGAAGCTACAATTTTATTCCAAGAGTCTAGAGAGCAATAGCAGACCTTCCTAGCAAGTAAGCCATGGGAAATTATGATTCAGGAAACTCATTGATCCTAATAGAATGTATAAAAGGAAAAATTATAGGATTACTCAGATTCTCTGTAGTGTTTCAGAAGAACCTTTTTTAAGATTCCTTAAGACTTGAATAGGAAATAAAACATAGATAGAAAGAGGAGAGCATAAACATAAACATATTATCAATCAAAGATTCAAATACATACTTCCAAAACATTATCAATACTTTGAAGTAACATACTTAATGTTTAGACTACAAAGGAGGAGATTAAGTGGACCATAAGGTTGTGTAGCTCTATGGAAATCAATTCACAAGTTTGGACACATGTGCCACATAAATTATGGAAACAAACCTATGCCTTTACATAAAAAAGTTCCCACAATGGTACGCATGTCTGATTTGAAAACACAAATGCTAATTCATATTTACCATTCTGAAACATACTAGCACCAAAACATGTACATCTTTCCAAACAAATCCTGGCATCCAAATGAAATAGTAAAATGACTTCAAACAAAGGTTAGCTAATCCTCATGGCTAGTCCATGGCCAACCCAAAGAGAAGTTCAGAAAAATCAAAAGCTAAACCTTTTTAAAGATCTGCTATGAACACTGACTAACTTAAAATGGTTATAGTGCATGAGCAACTATAGATCAGAACCCGACTTTGAGGAGACCTTATGAAGCATCTTAACGAAAATATGAAGATGGATAAGATGCACTAGCTAATGGCAGACCAACACCAAGGCTAAAACTTCCATAATTGCTAGATGCTCCAAAAGACCCAGTCCCATACAATGAGGAATACAGATTGTCAGATGGAAAAAAATGAGACCTCAAAAGAAATTGCAGCCGTGAAAGCTATAATTAAGTGCATTCAAGATCACAAACTTGAGTCGTAGATGTCTCCCAAAAATCTTGAAAAGCGTGTGGCTCAGTTAGAGAAAGCTAAGGCTGACAGAAAAAGATCTGTTGCAGAAGCTGTTAAGTCTCAGACTAAACAACCTCATGTAAGTAATAGTGGTGGTGTTGCAGCATCCACTGCTGAAAGGATTCCCACTGTATATGCCTCTTCTATTGGTACTAACAGGAGCCTCCTACGCCCTGGTGTGACAAGTTATAGTTTACCTACCTCAGGTGCTTATGATAGGTCAAGTCAAAGCATCTTAGGATCACCCTATGGAATTGGAAGCAGGGGTGTAGTTCCTTCTCTTTTCAGTAAACATGCTTCTTATATAATAATTGAAAACTTGACTTGACTTGCTTTTGGCATGGTGCAGGATGACTATATTATTTTGATATCATTTTCTTGTTTCAAATGTTTTTAACATTTTAGCTTGACTTGAACTATCAGGATTGATGCATGTTCTTTGTTGCTAGTGTGCATATATAATTTGAAGGGTTGAAGCATGATATGATAACAATATAAGCCATAGGCCCATATGAGTTGGGAGATTTCTCATTTCTGCTTGAATTTTCTATAGGGCATACATTTTACTTGGGACACACATTGTAATAACAATATAAAGTCAAATAAAATTACTGTTTCAATAGTGGAAAGCTGAGTGGAAATTGTAGGCACAATAAATTGGTGTGATAACTAAAATCAGAATGTATCCAGGGAGCAGGTCAAATTTATTAACTACTTCAAATATTCAAGGGTCTAATAACTTGGCAAATACCACAAATTTTAATTTGGGAATTAGATAATAGAAGGGATCGATGAAAAGGTTTCTACGATTTTCAAGAAACCGTTACCAATTGTAGAGGGAGAATATAAAAATGAATTAGCATTGTAAATAGGGATCTTCTTGGTTACAGGTAAACGATTACAGTGTACATACATAGCAAAGCTTGTCTCACCAACAATTGTAAAATAGAAAGGTCATAAGAAAATCGCAATCCAAGAATAATTGTACATAATCGTAATCCTAACCATTCATTCAGAACCTCAAAGGATAAAATTGAACACATGAATCACCACACATGTCTATTGTGTAAAAGCACTAGAAATTTTGTTCTATTTTACAATTTCACAGTCAGTCTTACCTCACATGTATATTTCATAAATGCCTAGTTCTTGAAATCGCCAGAAATGACTTTGCTGAAAGTGCCAGAAAAAATGCCTAGTTCTTAAAAGCACCAGCAATGACTACGCCCTGTTAGCTGAAAATCCCATGAAAATGACCTGCCCACGAAAAAGACCTAGATTAATTTTGTCTCTTGCTCGCCAAAAAGACCTAGATTAATTTCTTCTTTGAAATTTTAGAGGTAAAAATAGACCGCCTCTCTAAAATTAGAGAGGGAGTTAGAATGAATGAATGGTTCGAACGAAGCCTATGTATTTGTTTCAATTTAGAAACTTTAATATCTCCATGAATTGGTGGGGGTTCATTCCAAGCCCCCCTTGATTAGAAGGGGGGGTGCTTCTAATGAACCGCCTTCATTAGAACCACCCTAGTGATTTTCTTATGCATATTTCTAATTTTCCTTCATCTAAATAATTGTAACCCATTATTGTGGGTTCACCCAACACTAAATGCAATTAGGCTTGCCACCCAAAAAATAAAGAAAGACTCACTACTAGAAGGACTCACTGTCCAAATGAGAGAAGAATAGAATAAACAGGTGGATCACTACCAAATATAAACTAATAACAATGCATCTAACTTATGCTGAAGGTATAGCTCCATTGAAGCATAAGAAACTCATTTAACATACTGAAATATAGACACCTTCTACTCACTACATCTAGAATTCATAAGCATTTAGGCTCACACCTAAATCACCACACTTGAACACATTCACATCTTTCACAAACCACACACTCTTTCTCAAAATATCCAATAACTCACCTTGCATTTATACCATCTACAATCTAAAAAAATCTCAATTAGGTCAGCCTTAACAAAACATATGCACCTCAAGAATGCAACACCAAATAGGTTGGAACCAAACACTTCCACAAAGGAAAGAAGCGAAGGAATACCATTCCACAGGTTAAATAGGACCCATATCTATATCAAAATGCTTCTCTATGCTTCTTTTTTTAGAACTATTATAGCTTATCTACATTATGGGTTGCATGATGTTGAGTTTGATCTAGGCCTTAAATTTGTAAATGGTGTTCTAGAATTACAAGGGTTATATCCAAAAACTAAAATGTTAGTGTCCCTATTTTGCTAATGTCTAAGAAAGGTTTTCCAATTTTCTCTACCTAGTTGAGTCTCTCTAGTTATTAATAACCCATATGTCACAACTACATAATCTAAGACAAATTTTTTGTAAAGAACAACTAGCTTACAAGAGCAAGTATAGAAGTATATTTGAGCTATACTTTATTTTATCAATAATAGACGGGGTTTGTATTTTCACATTAAATCACGTTTATTCTGCATCATCTTTTTGTTGTACTTGTATCTATGTAATTTAATTAGACATATCTTGAAAGTAACTCACTTGTAAAGTCTATTACATTTAGTGTTGTTCTAGTTCTTAACATTCTATTGATTTGCATATTTTGATCAATTGATTTCTAGAAGTGAATGTTTTTTCTAGAATTTTGTTTACTAACAGAGAAAAATATGTTAGCACATTTTATTGAAAGTATGCTCTAGAAAGATAAGTTATCTAAGTTTTTATTTGTCGATAGTACTATATTAGTTAATATAGTTTCTAGAAAGAAGGATTTTTTTAAGGAATTCTCATTGATTAACATCTGAAAGTGGTTCTATTCTCTGAAAATGATTATGGAAATTTCTAAAGTTTATGTAGTCCATGCATTATCATTTCATTTTATGATGTTATAAATGTTTTCTTTTAGTGTTTGCAAAAATATTTTTGGAAATCTGTATAAAGATAGTCATATTGAAATTCCAAGCTATTTAGTATTTTATTAAATCAATCACATATGGTTTTTGTATGTGTATTGGATCACATTTATTATGCATTGTCTATTTTATTTGTTTGTGCCTAGCAAATTCAACTGTACACCATTCTATTTAAGTCGCTTGCACATAGTTTCGTAAACTCCATAACCTGTTGAATTTAAATATTGTATGCAGACCCATGTTTTTATGAATTGCATATGTCAAATTCTCATGTGTTTTTTTTCATCAATGACCAAAATATGCTATTGGTTTTTATCTATTGTTCAAGTCTTCTCTTGTGTTGATTGCTTAGAATCTGAATAACCTATTTTGTTAATTTACAAAGTTAGACATTTTTTTCTATAATCCTATTACTATTGCCATAGTAACAAATCTTGCTGACATGATTTTAGATTCTATATAGAAGAAGACTAAAAGAATTTCTAAAAGAAATAGAACAAATCCATTTGGAGAGTTTTAGAATTTGTGATGCAGTGGATCAACATGCACAAGAAACAAATCAACTGCGGAATTTTTTTTTCACATGGGAAGCTACTACAGAAACCACTTGATATATATCTAGAAAATCAGTAATTGGTATTTGATTTCGGCCCAAAAAAATAGGTTCTTGCTTCTGATTTTCTAGAGAAATTTGACCAAGAGGGTTTTGTCGGCGTTTTCCATGCAAAAAGACATTTTTGCATCTTATTTTCTTGTGCATACGTAAGCAACTATATCAGAGAAGGATATTTCTTTCAGAGTCAATTGTTTCGGCATTACACACCTTATGTTGGGTTTTTTTGGAACTTGTTAATCTGGAGCAGATACGTAAGTGTTTTTGTATCTGCTTCATATAATCAAACATTTTACTGTTCAAAACAATCAAGAGCTATTCATGTCTTTATTAGTCATCTTGATATAATCAAACTGTATCACATTAATTAAAACCTTACATAATGTAAAGAGCAATTGTCATTTCAAATATTGTTTTGTAGGTTTTTCTATAACAAGATGATGGTTTTCTTCAAAAAAGTTATGCGCTTATTCAATGAAAATCAAATCCAATAATATAATAATGAATCGAACAACTCTGGAAAGAAATAAAAACATAGTTAATTCCCTTTAAGTAAAGATTCAGTATTAAAACATTATATTTTGCATTCATAATTGGTATAATTTCGTTAGAAAAACTTAATCGATTAATTGGTTGCATTATTTAACACGACCAACTCTGACCTACAACCAAAGAGTAAGTTAAATGCTGTAACAGCTTGCCAAAACGATCAGTGCTCTCTGTAAGAGTTATTGAGTCCGGCCTAAAATTATTCAAAAACATCAGAAGTCTGAAATTACGTTACCAGAGGCAAACGTATTTCAGTACTGATTCACTGAACCTTAGTATTCTATTCAAAGGTATGTTAGTACTGAACATTTAATTCAAACGTATGTATTAGATTGGATTTAACATGTATTAGCATTCATTGTATTAGAGTGCTGGATGTAAAATGGAGAGTATGAACGATATCAGATCATTCAAATGCTAAAAGTACAAAGACTAGTGTGCTTTCTTGTTTGTTAGGCAGTGCAGGAAACATATATAGGATATCAGAATATTTTAGACAGTGTAAGAAACATACGTAGGAGATTAGATCACATATTATTCTAGTCACTACGGGGAACATACATTAAAAAATTAAAAGATCATATATTATATTAACCAGTGCAGAAAACATACATAAACGACAAGGGACGAGATCGCATAATATATTAGACAGTAGAGAAAGCATACATAGAAGAGAAGATCACATAATATATTAGGTAGTGCAGAGACGAAAAAGACAATGACAGAAACACAGGAAGAGGAAATGGCAGAGGCAGAAGAGGATGATGACTATTTAGAGAGAATCACATTTAGCGGGCATAAAGGAGAGTGTGTTCTGAGCATTGTCGTAAGAGATGTGGACGTTCTGCTGTTGCATGTTTCCTAAGATGGAAAGATTATCTGATGTACTCAACATGGCGAGGCATAAGAGACTTTCAGATGCCCGAAGGAAAAAGTTCTCTGCCGGAAGCTCGTAATCCACGCCGCCTTTGAAGTTGAAAGCGAAGGAAGGCAAGGTGAGCTGATCTGATGTCTGATAACACAGATCCAGCCCCACGGAAGAGCCGTCTGCAGGAGTAAGATCAATAGCAGACTTAATTGCGTCCAAGAGAGGAGAGTAGGCAGCCTGGTTTAGTATGGTAAAAGTGGTTCCAGAATCGATGATCATGCCTCCATCACCGTCCGACTGTAGATCAAAAGTCCCAGCAGGAATATCTACGGCTTTGCCATTGACGGTGATTCCTATAAGAGGAATATACCAGTAAGTGGGCATGACACTGTTGTTAATGAATGGGACCGTGTTGGCTCCGCTCAAGGAAGCACCCTCACCGAAAATGAGAGGGCTTGTTTGTGAATAAGAGTCGCTGAAGGACAAGAGACAGTAAGAGAATTTGTTGTCTACCTTGGAGCCTAACTGTGAGATGAGTGAGAGAGGACCTCTTCCTAATCCCACCAAACCGCCGACCTGAGAGGAGAATCCTCGTCCTCCATTGTCATGGCCACATCCAAAAGCAATGCCTGGAACCATGCTGTCGCTGCCGCTGCCAATGGAGAATGACTCGTAAGCCAGGTCACCAATGGTCTTTGAACGATCGCCATACGTATAATGATAGGTGCAATCTGGATTGCATCCAGTTTTCGAATTCTCCAGAGCATCGCAAAGAGAGTTAGTGCAGGGAACTGTAGAATAGGTAGACGATTTGGATGGGTCGAAGATTGGCGTAGATTGAGTGAAGCAGTTCTGGCAAGGCATGCACTGAGTTCAAATCAGATCACTTCCCGTGTCCACAATCGCTTCGAAACTCACCGAGGGCGTTCCCACTGCAACGCTCATTACAAATTCTCCATCTCCCACGTGAATGGGCGTCTCAGCGTCTAATTGCCCAGCTAACTGCTGCTTTACAAATGCTTCTATCATATTAATTCGTTTCTTACTGCGATCGACCGCCCCACGCAATCGCTCAGTAAAACTGAACTCTCCCTCTGATCTGCGCTTCAAATTCACCCTCAATGTCGAACCAGCATTAAACAGTCTATCCGAAGAAGATGCCATCATTGGAATACTCAAACATATGACAATCACAACGACCAACAGCTTAGAACACTCCATTTTTCTTTTTCACTAATGCCGTGTCTCCGAGAGAAAGAGCAAGTGAGTTTATATAAGCAGTTTTCAAGACTAATTACTAAAGAAGTCCGCCCAATGGAAATTTCTAAGAAAAGTCCATGTAGTTCACACTAGACATCACTTAGCGTCTGTAATTTGTAGTGTTTAAAAGTAAATGCACTATAGTTAAGACGGCCTGGCTTAAACGTCACACACTAAGCTTTGACTGCTTAGTGTGGACGTGCCGTGGGCCCCACTCTTAACCGGCCATTCCAAGTTTATACTTTTTACCTTTCCCGTTACTGATCCCCGTTTCCGTTTCCCCTGTTCACCGTTAGCATTCAAAATTGTCCCGCGCAGTCTCACCGCTTCGGCACATTCAAAACCAGGTTTCCCACGCGCTTGGTTTTCATTTGTCACTCGCGGTCTGTGCAAAAATAGCAGCTTTGGAACAAAGTATGGACGTCTATTAAAGAATTAGGGATTATTCAATATGCTCTGGTAGACATGTATGCAAACTATGGAAACATAGACAAGGCACGTCAACTGTTTGACAGGATACCACAAAGAAATCTGGTCTCGTGGAATGCTATGCTTGCAGGATATGGACAGAATGCGTTTGATAAAAAGGATTTACAGACTTCTAATGAATTTTAATCGGCAGATGTAAATCAGAACTCGGCAATCTTTGCCAACATCCTCCCTGCCTGTGCCAAAAGAGCTTTGGAACGGGATATGGACATCCATCACAGCATAAAGAAAACCATTTTTCTGTCAGATGGTGTAGCTGCAACCGCCCTGGTAGACATGTACGCAAAATGTGGAAGCATAGACAAGGCACATGAACTCTTTGACCAAATGCCTTAAAAAAATGTGATCTCATGGAATGCCATGATTGCAGGAAATGCACAAAAGGGATTTGTTGAAATGGCTTCAGAAACTTTCAAGCAAATGCAATTGGCATGTGTACAGCCAGACTCCGCAACCTTTGCCAGCATCCTCCTTGCTTGTGCCAAAATGGGAGCTTTGGAACATGGTATGGACATCCATCAAAGCATAAAGGATTGAGCAATTTTGTAAGCCAAACCTGTGGTGGATGTGTGGATGTATTTTTTTGCTGCCATACAGGCTTAGGATTATTTATAACAACGATATTTTTTATTTGGATCTTAAAAAAATTGACTTGTGTTTTTTCAAGCATCTATGCAGTAGCAAATGGGTGGTGTGAGCGAATGGTAAGGAGATTGATGAAGGATAAGGAATTAACAAGCTCCCTGGATGTATTGAACACCATGTGCTTATTTTGTAGGAGATAGATGACATTCACAGATATAGTAAATCTATGCAAAGTTGGAGAAATTGGCTTTGGAGATGAAGGCAATTGGGTAGTTTCCAAAAGTAAGACACTTAGTGGTGTGGAAAAGGAGTGAAAAATTATTTCTCTACCACCATAGTGAAAAGATGTCAATTTCTTTTGGTTTTGTAGACATGCTTGTTGCAACAATTATTAATCTTGTTAAGAACCTTTGAGTATGTGTTAATTGTCACAATGAAATGAAATTTATCTCCAAGATTTTTGCAATTCTTATTTTTAACGATTAGTTTAGCTGATTTCATGAAGAGGAAATGAATTCACTTGCATAGACATTTTGCCATAAATCAATCAAAGGCCTTGTAAATCAATTAAATATTTATGAAAATTTTGATAATAAGAAAGTAAAAGAATGTATTGGTGAGATCAAGATACATTTTGAAGAGAATTTAATTATCATGATAGAAAAGAAGAAGAAATAACATTGAAACCATCCCAAGATTGAGACGAAAGATAATGGACAAGAGAAGCATCAAGAGAGTGTATCAAGAGGGATACACTTGAAATAGAGTGGTTTATAACCTAAATTAGATCTATATAGAAAAATCTAACTAAAATCATAAGGATATTAAAAGAATATAATACAACAATGAGCTTAGAGAAGTTTAACCCTATTTGTAGGGATATTATAGATGTGGTTGCTATTGAGTAGAAGAGAAAATAAATAATGGATGAAATAAAGAAGTTGTTAATTGGTGAAGAAGAGGAGAGAATATTTAGCAATAGAGTAAAATAAGTCACAAAAAAATAGTTTTACAAGGAAACTTTGGAGATGATATAAAGAGAAATTCCTAGGTTAAACTAGGTAAAGAATCCATGATAGCAAGAGATAAACAGATCCAAGAGTAGATAATGAATATCGAGTAGGACAAAGATTAGAAAATCGATCGATCGGACAATCGATCAGGATCGGCAGATCTTTTCAATCAATCAGGCAGAATCCGGATCTTTTGAATCAAAATCAAAATCAGGATCTTGCGTCAAAATCAGTCAAAATCGAAATCAAAGGTCGTCGGCGCGCGTCATCCGTCGATCGTCGAATCATCAAAAAAAATCAATCGCGTCATCGAAAAAAATCAGAAAAATCACTTCAAAAATAAAGCGTCTTTCAAAATCATCGCGCATCACGTCCGGCTTTCAGCGGCAAAAATCTCGGATCTTCCAGGTCGATTCCAATTGAACATCTAAGAACTTACTTCCTAATATCTGTCACAAATCTCATATATAATTGCTTCTTGATATTTTTTTTTCTAACCCAATTAAGGATTCACTCCTTAATGGAATCTTTAGAAATTCTTCTTCATTTTGACAGCATGGGATGTGACTCTTATTCCATGAGGTTCATCTCCTCATAGTGTCTCTTTAGCTTGGGGAATGCGTTGGTTGATAACACATCATTTAGTAATTGATTTATCTTCAATTTTCTTTGAGTTGTTTTCTTCCTCAACCTAGGAATTTCTCTTCGTATCATCTCCAAAGTTTCCTTGTAAAAATCTATTTTTTTGTGACTTCTTTTACTCTATTGCTAAATATTCTCTCCTCTTCTTCACCAATTAACAACTTCTTTATTTCATCTATTATTTATTTTATCTTCTACTCGATAGCAACCACATCTATCTAGTATCCCTACAAATAAGGTTAAACTTCTCTAAGCTCATTGTTGTATTATATTATTTTAATTTCCTTATCATTTTAGTTAGATTTTTCTATATACATCTAATTTAGGTTATAAACCACTCTATTTCAAGTGCATCCCTCTTGATACACTCTCTTGATGCTTCTCTTGTCCATTATCTTTCATCTCAATCCTAGGATTGTTTCAATGTTCTTCCTTCTTCCTTCTTTTCTATCATGACAATTAAATTCTCTTCAAAATGTATCTTGATTTCACCTATACATTCTTTTACTCTCTTATTATCAAAATTTTCATAAATATTTAATTGATTTAATTTATCCATCCTTAACTCCTTTATTTTTAATACCTTAATTTATTACAAGACACCCAATATTACCACAACTTTCTTTTTAATACCTATAATGATCTTTATCTTATTTTATATTCTACTAGGTTAATTTTAGAGGACTTACCTTCTAGTGCACTTATGGGTTTTCATCACTAGTCCCCATTAGGCTGCTCTTTTTATTTTCAAATTTAATAGGAATAGATCCAACTACCCTTTAGAATTTTTAGAAAGTCATTTATAGGGACATCATGCCTTAGTCTAAAATCCTTTTTCAAGGGCTAGATCATTGCATAGGACTAAGGAAATTTGGGAAATTTTATTGGTAGATATATAGATCATTAGTGAAGGTGGTCCTTGCAAGATAATCTCTAAGAATTGAGGGTAGATTTCCTATCTATCTAAGGCTAACCCTAAATCTATTTATAATGTGGGGGCGTGAAAAGGAATAGACATTGCTTGGATATGGATAGAGGTTGCTTGGCTAGGCATATAGGTTACTTAAAGATACATAGGCCTTTTGATCGATTACTCTTTTAATTTTTAGAATGGAATTCACAAGTAAATCATTGCTTGGATAAGGATGTTGTAAAATTTAATCACATCAAATGCATCTTCCCACTTGCTTTGGGTGGTTAAGTGCATGCAAGACGTGTGTCATGTTGTGATTAGTCTTTAGGTTTACCACAACCTAACTTACTTTTAGGGAAGGTTGTATAAAGAATGTTAGGAGTTTGAAAGTAAAATATGCAAGGAAGAGTAAAGATCAAGGAAAGGGATACTCAATACTGATGGAAGAAGAAGTCTGATCAAGGTGAGGGAAAATATGATACCACTAAATAATATGGACAAAAGGATAAAGGAAAGGGATCAAGGATTAGGCATATAGAGTGCTAGATGTACCTTTTGGTCAAGGAAAATATTGAAGTCCAAAACTCTATGACTCAAGAGAAATGGGTTAAGGATTGGTAATGTAGTGTGCCAAATGCTAGAAGGAAAAAGAATGAAGGAAATACGGTGGAAGCCTTTCAAGGTTTAGAGATTAGTTTTTCCACATACATTTTACCTTTTGGATATGATGGTCTGAGTAATCCTACAAGTATGGGTTCCACAAGGAGGAAGGGAGATGGGAAGCGAGTTGAGGGAATGAGTAGGGAAAATACTAAAAGCCCAAGATTTTGAGACTTAAAGGAAAAGTGAATCTTCATATTAGGAATTAAGGATAGTGAATCAATGCAAAAGAAGAGGAAACATGGAAAATTGTAAGTGGATAATAATTGAGGTCCATTGATTAGTATTATATCTTAAGAAGTACAATATTATATGGAGACCTAAAATCCTAAGGCCAAAGGCAAAGACAAAGTAGGGAGTTGAAAGGTGGGTAAAGCTATGATAAAGTACCTAGGTAATGAGAAGTAGCCAAAGGTCTAAAAAAGAAATGGAAATGCTAGGTTTCAAGGAATGGAGGGAAAAAATATTAGCAAGAGAAAACTAACAAACCTAATAAAAGCTACAAACAGACATAATCACCTCTAACACTTAGAAATTTCTATAGTTTGAGATATTTAGGCATGTGACGAGTATACTGAAAGACAAAACACTACAACAAGAACATTTTTAATAAGGAGGTCTATTGAATGAATTCTTAGATTGGTTATAGATGGTGGCCAAAATAATGTCTTATTAAGAAATGAAGCACTCAACTTGGATAAATTTGCACTTACTAATATAGGCCCCAACATCACCTAGAAAGGGGCAAGACAAAGATATCACATAAAAACTATAGGGAAAAAATATGTCTTTGTTCAAATATCAATGAAGGACTCTATAGGCAACAAAATCAAACTAAAAAATAATTAGAAGCACAATAGGCTCAAAAGGACAAACATCAATAAAGGAGTTCTCTAGTTTTATCTTAAACTAGAAATGGTGTTGCAAGACATAAATAAGTGGAAACTTTATTAGAGAATGTTCATAAGCATTCTAGGATAATCAAACCAACCTAGGAACCCATATATTAAGGTTTATCATAAGTAAATCTTTTCAAAATAACTTCATTAATGAAATTAATTCTCATGAATTACAAGGCCTTTGATTGATTTATGGAAAAATATCTATGCAAGTGAATTCATTTCCTCTTCATGAAATCAACTAAACTAATCGTTAAAAATAAGAATCGCAAAAATCTTGGAGATAAATTTCATTTCATTGTGACAATTAACACATACTCAAAGGTTCTTAACAAGATTAATAATTGTTGCAACAGGCATGTCTACAAAACCAAAAGAAATTGACATCTTTTCACTATGGTGGTAGAGAAATAATTTTTTTCACTCCTTTTCCACACCACTAAGTGTCTTACTTCTGGAAACTACCCAATTGCCTTCATCTCCCAAGCCAATTTCTCCAACTTTGCATAAATTTACTATGTTTGTGTATGTCATCTGTCTCCCACAAAATAAGCACATGGCATTCAATACATCCAGAGAGCTTGCTAATTCCTTATCCTTCATCAATCTCCTTACCATTCACTCACACCACCTGTCCGCTACTGCATAGATGCTTGAAAAAACACAAGTCAATTTTTTTAAGATCCAAATAAAAAATAAATTTGCTGTAAATAATCCTAAGCCTGTATTCATATGTGATCTGCAGGCAGCAAGAAAATACATCCACCACACGTTTAGCTTACAAAATTGCTCAATCCTTTATGCTTTGATGGATGTCCATACCCTGTTCCAAAGCTCCCATTTTGGCACAGGCAAGGAGGATGCTGGCAAAGGTTGTGGAGTCTGGCTGTACACATGCCAATTGCATTTTCTTGAAAGTTTCTGAAGCCATTTCAACAAACCCCTTTTGTGCATACCCTGCAATCATGTCATTCGCTGAGATCGGATTTTTGGCTTATTTAGATGGCGAGTTCCGCATTACCTTGTACTATGCTTCCATTTTCGTACATGTCTACTAGAGTTTGCGGTATCGGCCAGAAAAATGGTTTCTTTATGACTGTGATGGATATTACTTCATCTCCGTTCCAAAACTCTTTTTGGCCTGGTGAGGATGACAGCAGATTGCGGAGTTTGATTTACATCTGCCGATTAAATTTGATTACGTGGAAATCTGTCGCACCGACCAGCGCGTGTCAATATCACCCAAAGAATGCTGCCATTCCACCACGAGGATTGCGTTTTCTTTGTGGTGTCCTGTCAAACAGTTGACGTGCCTTGTCTATGTTTCCACAGTTTGCATACATGTCTACCAGAGCATATTGAATAATCCCTAATGCTTTAATGGACGTCTATACTTTGTTCCAAACTTGCCATTTTTGCACAGACCGCGAGTGACAAATGAAAACAAAGCGCGTGGGAAACCTGGTTTTGAATGTGCTGAAGCGGTGAGACTGCGCGGGAAAAATTTAAATGCTAACGGTGAATGGGGGAAACGGAAACGGCGATCGGCAACGGGAAAGGCAAAAGTATAAACGGCACTAAAAACCAGATTTGGAATGCCCGGTTAAGAGTGGAGCCCACGGCACGTCCACACTAAGCAGTCAAAGCTTTGTGTTTGACGTTTAAGCCAGGCCAGTTAAGACCAGCCGAATATCTCGCATAACGATTTCGCCATATGAGGCCAAGTCTAAATTTTTGCCTTCGTGGGGTATAATTCTTCTTTATTCGGTTCTTTTCATGTCATAATAAACAAAATGCTGATTTCATTTGATATGTTCTGCTTATATCATTTCTTACATCTCTGAATTCCATTTTCTATCATAATAAACTAGAAGATGTTTTCACTACTCTATAGGAAAATAATTATATTTCTTTCACATCACATGGCCCCTTTGGCATGCAAAGGATGGAACTAAAAGATACGCCACTTTTTTTTAATAGAATTTAATAGAATACGATATTAGAATTTGTTAATGTATTGAAATAGTAATTTCTTATTTTAAAAAGTAAAATTCTTAATTTTTAAAATGTAGTAACAAATTTTTGCTGCTCTTTACTTTCAAATGTTTTATTCTCTATTATTATGTTTAATGGTTTGTAGTAGAGAAGGGAGTTCTAGCCTCTCTGATTTGTTTATATATTTTATTATAAATTATTGATATAATTCTTTTGTTTGTGAAATAAAA
The DNA here is from genome assembly GCA_007258455.2 of Sequoia sempervirens. Lineage (NCBI taxonomy): Eukaryota > Viridiplantae > Streptophyta > Pinopsida > Cupressales > Cupressaceae > Sequoia > Sequoia sempervirens. The sequence goes on from VDFB02058779.1 coordinate 22,253, forward strand.
AATGATGTCGTAATAGAAACATTTGATAAGAAAAATAAATGCGAGCAATAGATGATCCATTACAACCATGCTACCTTGATACAAATCCCCAATTTTTAATCTAAAATTGGATGAGTTCAAGAAAGATATCTCTACATTTTGAAGGAGATTCCTATGCCAACACTAGCTTGGATATGAATGTACACTCTTCCTTAGGATATTTGGTCTCCTTATGTCATTAACACAATTACTAGTTTTTTGGTGATAACTATTGATATCCTGAGACCCTTCTAGAGACAAGGTTAGTCTATCTATGCTAGAATCTCTATGGAATTGCACCTTACTTCTCTTCTAAGAAGTATCACTTTGCATGTTGGAGATATTGAATGATCTTAGGCTTTAGATTATTAAATTCTTCCTTTTTGATGTAGAGGTTACCATGTATATGGTTGTAAATACCTTAATTTTCTCATACCAATGACACTTGAGATTATCTTGTTCTAGCCATTACTTAAATGAATAATCATTATTTATTTAATCAATCCATCATTAACTTTTATCCCTCACTTGTAGCTAAATTTTTAACCCTTCACTTTTAATTAAGTAAATTTGCATCTATTTAATTAAATCAAAACATTTTCCTCCAAATCCTCTAACTAAATCAATTAATTAATACCTACTTAATTAATTGATTTAGGAAAATTAATCCCCTTACCATTTCCCATAATATTTAAATCCACACAATCCTCAATTTTTGGCCATTTAATCCTAACCAATACATCATTTCACATGAATCACAAACTAAACTTGCCATCATGTGACAAGTGTCCCCACCTCTCTCATGCCTAACTACCTCGCATATGTGAAAGCACCCAAATGTGAAACCTACCTTTTACACTTTTATCGCTCTTATGACCCATGTTACAAAGCTAACCCTAAATCGAAACCCCAATCCTCAATCAACCTCAACTATCCATTAATCAATGCATCTTGGGCCTTGATTTTCCTTAAGGAAATTCTATAAATGAGAGATCTATCATCCCATTTGGGCATTTAATTCCTCCATAGCCTTATGTTGTTTCATTTTCTATCGATTCTTATCATAGCCTTATGTTGCTCCATTTTTTATCTAATCCCCTTACATTCTGATAATATATCAATCCTACCATCATGCTAATAGATTCTTAAGAAGCCAAATTCCATACATAAAAAACAAAAATTTAGAAAGTATTGGATGCAACTATACTTCATCTCAATTGAAGGAGAAAGAGGATAAACAAGGTAAAAGATTTCGTTTGCATGCATTTGAATTCTTTATTTACCCTTTGTCCATTTTATATCTTCATTTTTAATTTGTGTGGATTTTTTATTTATGTATTTGAGATTTTGCATGCAAATTTCTTCTAATAGCAATGGTATCAGCGCATGAAGATGAATTATTTGGAGATATGATAAATGGTTTGATGTAGGGAGGATGTTTGAAGGAATTTAAAGATGTATTCATTTGTTGATCTTGATTTGGGATTTGAGGTGATAGATAAATATGATGAAGGGATTTTGAAATAGGAGTGATGGGTGGCAGAATTTAAGGAACCAATATGGATGGAAGGGATAAAGACTTGGTTTTGGGAC
>VDFB02058780.1:0-14399 GCA_007258455.2 Sequoia sempervirens
TAATAATGAACTGACTCCTTCTATTGTATACTCTTCTGCTCTGTCAAATAAAAACACTTTTCTCCCTAAAAAAAATGACTATTGTTATCTCTCAATAATAGATAATACTCCTTTCATACATGCGACCCCTCTAATAAAAGCAAATAACCCCCCTTAATGACACACGACGAAATTATATAGCCATTGATGGTGACATAAAGCCTCCACGTGAGGGCTAATTAGGTTAACATTTTTAGACTTTATTCCCTTCCTTTTAATTTGCACTTAAGACAAGCTAACTATATTTTAATAGTCCTAGCTTCCCATAATGCAGGCCATTGGTATATATATATATATATATATATATACCTAGCTTCCCATAATGCAGGCCATTGGTATATATATACATTTGAATAATAATAAAATAAACCTTTAACAATAATAGGTAAATTATTTATAGGGACGATGATAAAATCATAATATCAACTCACAATCAATATTTAAAATGAGTCTAAAGACTGAAAATAATTTCAACCTATCTTTATGACCGAAACACACAAGTATTAACACTTTGACAACATGGGTTAGAACTTGACAACTTACTTAGGCTTTGACGCAAAACCTATGTGAGTGTGTGATCAACTCAAAATGACATTTACCCGTTTGTTTACCAATGACTATACTCAAGTCTCTCTAGTGATACTCTCCCTCTCCATCTTGGAGGTAAAATTTTCTCCTGCATTCAACTTAGAAGGTCATCAAAATGTTTAATCTATTAATAATCATGATAGCATACTCATTAATTAAAAATAATAATCATTAGAATCAAAATATTTATATTGCATTTTAATTTCATCTAATCATCAATTGAAATAAAATTATAAATTCATGTCAAAAACACATACTTAACGTAAAATTTAAAATTAATTACAAGTCAAAATTTGGGGAGTGACATATCTCCCCCATAAGGATCATCGTCCCTGATGATTCGGTGTATCATAATAGGATAGTAAAACAAGTTTTCTCTTAACTATTGAAAAGAAACAAATAAATGAGTAAAATTCTGATAAAATTTGTTAGAATCTTTCCAAGTGGCACCATCCTCAACATATTGGTCCCACTTGACCTTGCATTGAGTAACCTCTCTTTTATGCAAGCAAAGTTTTTGTACTTCAAGATCCTTGAGGGGCTCAATCGTTACCACTCCTATATCATGTACCTTAGTGCATTCTAGTCAAGTATATGATTAAAACTAGTTATATACTTCTTTAGATATGAAACAAGAAAAATATTATGCATCTGGTCAAGAGCTAGAGGTAGAGCGATTCTATAGAAAACCAAGTTAATCACTTCAAGAACTTCAAAGGGACCCACAAATCTAGGGTCTAGTTTGGATGATTTTCCAAACTTTATGGAACTTTTTTGAGGTTTGACCCTCAAAATAACTTTTTCTCCAATTGAGAATTATCTTGGTGTATGCTTGGCATTAGCATAACTTTTCTGTCTATCATTTGCTTTCTCCAATATTTTTCTAATCAACTTGATCTACTCTTCCATTTCTGATTACATTTCCGAACCAAGGCTAATCATATATATCTTCTAGCTTATCCTAGCTTATAGGAGTTCAACACTTTCTTCCATATAATTCTACAAATAGAGCCATCTTTATTACAAAATGATAGGAGTTATTGTATGCAAATTCCACAAGCGGAAGATATTCCTCCCTCTTGTATTGTTGATCCATGCAATACATCCTCAACAAATCTTCAAGAAATTGGTTCACCCTTTTTGTTTGACCATCTATCTCAAGGTGATAGGTTGAGCTTATATTAAGCCAAGTTCTAAGTGTTGAAAGCAAGGTTTTCCAAAAGCTTGATGTCATGCGTGCATCTCTATCAAAAATAATCTTCTCAAGAACTCCTTGCAATCTAAGCACTTTCTTGAACTCACGAGCTATTATCGGTGCTCCATCCATTAAATTTCCAAGTATAAAATGGGATACCTTGGTGACTTTATCTACCACTACTAAAATAGAATTATATCTATTTCAAGATCACATACGAAGTCCTTGCACAAATTCCATACTCATGAATTGCCATTTCCACTTTCGAATTTCATGAGGGTACAAAATTCCTACTGGGTGTTGATGTTTAGCCTTTACTCTAGCATTCTAGACATTCTACCACAAATTTTGTAGTGTCATTATTCATTCCTTTCCAAAAATAAAGTGGTTTTACATCTACTAAGGGTTTTTTCACTTCCGAGTGTCATAAATATGGTGCAAAATGAACCTCTTTCCACACAATACTTCTTAACTCCTCAAAGTATGGAACATGTACATTCTTCCTTTATACCTTAAAATTTCATCTAGTTCGAAATAGAACCTGTCATACCTCAAATCTTTAGGATTGACTAAGAGAGCTTGCTTAACCTATTCATATTATTCATCTCCCACAAACTTTTGTAAAACTTGTTCCTTGAAATCTGAATGAATGGAGACTATTGATGAAATATGTCTCCTCTTACTCAAGGAATTTGCCACTCAATTTTCTTTGCCTTTGATTTAACTTATCTCAAATTCATAGTCAGATATCAATTCCAACCATCTTCTTTGTTGAGCATTGAGATGTGGTTGGGAGAATAAGTACTTAAGACCCTGATGGTCTAACTTAAGCTCAAAAGGCTTTCCCAACAAGTAGTGTCGCCACATTTGCAAAGCATGAACAATTGTTGCTAATTATAGGTCATGAGGAGCATAGTTTTGTTCATATAACTTAACTTTATCAACTCATAAGATATCACTCACCATTCTTGCATAAGCACACCACCTAGTCCTTCTCCTGAGGAATCGGTGATTACAAAAAACTGACCTAAATCGAATCAGGAACCTTCAATATCGGATCTGTAGTCAACTTCTCTTTAAGCTAATCAAATACCTCCTGAAATTTTTTTGACCAGTCAAATCACTTTCCTTTTCTCTAAAGAGAAGTGATAGGATGCACGATCTTAGAAAATTTTAACATAAGTTTTCTATAATGGCCTGCTAACCCCATAAAACTACGCACTTCATGCACATTTTTTGGCATTGGCCATTCAAGAATGGCTTTGATCTTTGATAGATCTATTGCAATTTCTTATGTTAAGATTATATGACTTAGATATTATATTTATTTTTGAAATTGTAGAGGTTTATTCTCTACAAGTGTTAAGTTGCTTTCCTTTTTTCTATTTGTTTATGTTCTACTATCAAATTTGCATCACTAAGGGATTTCCTTCCCTTTTTCCTTTTTTGTCTCCTCCATCAGGCTCAGACACACATCATGTGGGTGCAAATTTTTAAAGGTTTTGGATTTCTCTATGCTTAAAGGTGCACGATGGTGCCATGTGGTGGTCACACGACCTTTTTCACATCATTTAATTTTTGAGAATGGGGAGTGACATGTGGATCTATGGTGGGGTTTTTAGCAACAGCTCGACAGGAGGTTCAAAAAATGCATACCCATTTGCCAAGTGTCTCTTTTGGTTTTTTGTCGGGAGGAGTATAATTGTTGGAGGGAATTTCTCAAGTGCACTATCAATAGGATAACACTTAAGAAACACCAAAAATTCCACAAGATTTGTGAATGCCATCTCCTAAATTGCCAAATTCTTGCAAGCAATCCAATTTTGTGTCAGATGAGGTTTTATGATGTCATAATGCACCTGCCAAGGAGGTTCTTTTCCACTACTCACCAGACTCCAACTCAACGATTTTCACATATTTTAATGAAGAGATACAACTTGAATAGTTTGAGTTGTGTTTCAATTGGTAATCAAGCAGCTTAAACTTTATTACTCAGTGTATTCGTCGAACAAAAATCTGATTTTGGAACGAGATTTTAGGGCGATGGATTTAATGCCACCTTTTGTTTTTTGTCTTATAAATTTTGTCGTAGTGAAGAGTGCTCTATGATTTTTTGCTTCCCTTGTTCTATAAAAGGGAATTTTCAAGCCTCTTCCCAAGAGACAGTGGGCAATAATAGTAGTAGTGGTTAAAAAGGTAGAAGTGTAAAAAATCAATTATAGAATTGCTTGTAATAATATTTGATTAGTTTATTGGATAGTGGCCCATTTAGATCCCAACCTTAGTATTTTGTATTGTTTTCTAAGATAAAGTAAATACAAAGAAGAAGCATATCAGACTGAGCCTATTTGGCCTTTATCATATGTCTTATTTTCTGCTTACATAAAAACTTGTGCTCTATGTCATTCTTATTGTCAGACATATCTTTGATAATTGGTCATTATTTATTTCTAGCTTTTATGTTTTCTTAACTTGGATTTGTGATAATTTGGATCATGTTTTTATAACTCTTTCATTTTCTATAATTTTTTTGTTAGATTTCATATTATGCTCATAAGAAAATAATTTATGTAAGGGTTTGAAGTACAAATTAGTTGTTCTTTGGTTTATCAACTTTCTATTGAATCTTAGTGGTTGCTTCCTACTAGAGGATCTGAATGTTTACTCTATATTTTCACAAACCTTTGTAGTTCATTCTCCCCTCAAAAATGAAGGGTTTGTGGCACTACATTCATTTTATCAGAGTTGATATCCTGATAGGGTATTTTGAAATGTTAGAAAAAAATTCAGCACATTGTCATAGTTAGTTTTATTTCCTGCATTTCTTCCTCCCTTTTCCCCAAACCAAGAATGAAGAGCTGACTTCTAAAATCTTGAAGGTCATTCAGTGGAGTACAATTGGTCCCCATCTACTAAATTTCCCATAAGGTTGTTTGGAGAGGTGTAAGCTTTGATGATCAACAGTTCTTTTTTTGGCACGCCTAGTGGGACCTAAAGATATTGCACAACATCTGATGCTCAACCTTTTGAAGGCACTCAATTTAGATTGGTAGAATCCATTACAAACTGAACCCACATATTCATGCCTAAGGTCCAAATAAGAGCATCTCCTAAAGGTAATTTTTGATACTCTGAACTATCATCTTTTACTCCTCGAAGGAGAAGAACTACAAGTTATGTATTACCTATTAGGATAAATAGGGTTAGAAGTACAAGCCCCAAATCTATAGGTCTATCTACTCTACTAGTTGATAGATATTTCCATATTAGAATACCTATTTTTCGTATTCATAGAAATATGTTTCCCATGGCCCTTCAACCCCCAAGGAATTTTGTAACATGGAATAGTGGAAGTCCACTTGTTCCTCCTACCCCTCCAGATGTATGGACTGCTATCCTTCCTCATGCTCTAAAGTAGTTCCAAAGTTTACTAGAGAAGACTTGAAGACACCATCATAACATCTCCAATATGTTGCTAATGTTTGCATGGTCCACAACATTATAAAATATAATGTAGCCCTCAAACTGTTGGTTGCATCCTTTAAAGGAAAGGCTCAAGACTAGTATAGGTCTTTGGCTTCCAATACCATTCATACTATGGATGATCTTAGAGATAAACTCTTTGAGCTCTTTGTAGAAAAAGGAGACCACTCATCCCTACTGCAATAGTTAATAATGATCAAGAGAGTGCCTCAAGAGGCCATGACATATTTCAACACTAGGTTCCATAAAACTTGGTAGAGAATTCTCATAATGGTTAGACCCCCACTAGCCATGGCCTTCATGTTTTACTTAAAATATTTTAATTTGGACATTGTATTCATGGTACAGTCACTTGGAGGTGACACTTTTCCTAATGCATATGATCTAGCCATAAGAGCGGAAAATAGTTTGATTGATGCCAAGAAACTCCCACCTTGAGTGACAATGCCAATGTTTGTAGAAATATCTAGGAAAACATAAGTAGTCCTTGGTACATCTTCTGCACCTCCTCCATCGATGTATGTGTTTCCTAATACATAAGCAAACACATTGGGTTCTTCTTCATTATCCGCAAAGATGAAAGACATTAAAAATTGGCTAAGGAATGTTTGAAATGAGCTTGTTAGCATAAAGCGCTAACAAGCAACACCTCCAAAGCCTCATCCTCAAAATTACCAAGGAGGAAGATCACCCTTCCAACACAATTCATACCAGGGAGCTTCGAGAGGGAAAAACCAGTTGTAGTCATCTGGCTAGGTAGTCTTGATACCAACTCCACTGCAGACCACAACACCTAGCAAGAGCAAGGACCTAGTCCCCAGCTAGAATAACATGGTAGAAGATGTGAACACTTGGTTTTTCCCGTGTAACAACACCCACATGCCTCAAAATTTTCTGAGAGGAAATCTCCAACAAAAGGTGGCAAAGTAGAGAAGTAAAGGCATCCCATCGGATACCAAAAGTTATCAGTCCTTAGGAATAGAAATCGCTAGACTCAATGCTTAGATGCAAGGCATGTCTCTAGAACAAGAGACATAAATGTCCCCTGACCAAGCGCTCTTTTCTTGGATGGAGGGAGAAGAATCAGTATTTGCAAATTAATTTTTGACATCGGGAGCCCCACAGGTTCAATCAAATTACAACAATCGTTCAAAATGGAGATTGAATGGGGAGTATGTGTCACAATTGCAACCACAAGCACAATAGTCACACCAATAGCTACAACAACCACAACCATAGAAAAAGGTCACAGATAAAGTAGTTAGTCTACTGATAGTAAATCAACCTGTTCCAAGGCCAAGGGAGGTACCTCTGTTTAAACCAAAGGTACCCTCGATCAGATTACTCAATGTAGTGGACCAACTGAAGAAAGCTCTTTCCAACATGTCCTTATGGGAAATTTTAGCTATTCCAGAGCAAAAGACCTTATTAGATGATGCTTTACATAAAGAGGAGAAAGCTCCACAACTAGACTTAGTCTCGGTGCACAACCAAGAAAGAGGAAAAGTGCCCGATCAAGAGCCTTAGTCTTCAAAGGCCACAACATTAATAAACACCAAATAGAAAATGGATGAAAAAGAGGTATGCAAACCAAAACCTACCCCATTTTTCTTGACCCTCATTGTACGGGATAAATTATTGCATAATAACATGATAGATTTAGGTGCTAGTACCACATTAATGCCTAAATTGGTGGTTGATGCCTTGAAATTAAAATATGAGCCCCTAGATAGGGGAATTATGTAATTGGATGAGAAAAGGGTTCATGCCATAGGCTTGATCAAAAGTCTCCCATTGACCCTATATTCATGTCCAAGTTAGACCATCACCCAAGAGGTGGTTGTAATTGACATTCCTTCCATTTTTGAGATGTTCCTGTCAAGATATTTCACAACTAAGATCGAGGGGTACATATCTCTCAACTGGTCTCACTTAATATTGAGAACCAATCATGGCGCAAAAATGAAGGTATTATCTGAACCTCTACATTTTGAGCATATTGTTGAGGATGTGGTAATGGGCTTTGAGGCCACACATGCATCTATCTCTAAAAATGAGATTTACTATATCAAGATGCTAGAAGATAGGAAAGCCATGAATGATCAGAGTGTGGAAGAAGAAGTCTTGCTGAATCAATTTATAGAGTCTAACCCTTTTGGAAACTTTCATGCTATTGGTCTAGGAATGTATGTAATTTGTGAAGAAGACCAGGTCATTCCAAAAGTATCCAAAGATAAAGAGGTTCAAAGGGAGGATTCAAAATAAATGGGTTTATGGACACCACACTTCGACGAAATGAGATGCAGAGTTGGATCGAGAGTAGGGACTTGACTATTATCCCCTATTGAAACTGAAACTCTTAGATCTTTCCATTTCCAGTTCCTGTGCACAAAAATGAGGCAGAATACGAAGGCCTGATTCATGATTTACATCTAGTAGAGCACATAGGAATCAAAAGGCTACAAGTAGTCAGGTATTTTGAACTAGTGGTTAAGAAGATCAGAGGGCAATCGGTTGTGAAGAATGTGTAGATGCAATCTTACTGACACGGGGTATGGGAATTGATCGAGGGTTTTGATGCTTTCAATACTCAAGTGGCTCCAAGATCACAAAATGTCGTAGAAGATGGGATGGATTCGATCGACTCCATATTTGATCCAGTGTCCAACCTATTAGAAAATTAGCATCCAGTGCGAGTCATGGTCCAATCCAAAATCCTTGACAACGATCAAAATTGGAAAGTCTTTGAGAATGATGCTCAAATTACCACATTCAGACAACAATCAAGTGAGTTTGCATATCAACTCCAACCAAAATTTGAAGAGGCCTAAGAAGGCCAAATAATCCAACTAAAAAGCAACAAGCTTCCAAAGGGGTTAATAACCTTATAAAATCTATTCGATTGTGATGATGCAAAAAATGGAAAGTGGATGTTTGAGGCCAACAAAGGAGATTATTCTGACATAGATGTTGGAAAAGGTCATAAATTTAAAGTAGGGAAGGATGTCCCACGAGAAGACAAGGATAGGTTGAGATCTTTCTGCACCATATATGACGGGGTAATAGCCTAGACTTATGATGATTTAAAATGGTATGACCCCAGTGTCACCTAGCATACCTTTTACCTAGTTGAAGGAGTAAAGACGATCCAACAAAAAAAAAGGCTGATCAATCCAAAAGTAGATTCCTTGATGGCACAAGAACTAAAGAGGTTGATCAAGTTGAGAATTATCTATTTGATCAAGCATTCCACTTGGGTACCCAATCTAGTGTCGGTCTGAAAGAACAACGACATTCAACTTTGTGTGGAATTTTGAGATTTAAACAAAACATCCCTAAAAGACCACTATTCATTGCTTTCAATGGAGCAAATCCTACAAAGTGTGGCTAGATTGGAGATGTCTTCCCTATTGGATGGTTTTTTGGGCTATAGCCAAGTTAATATCAAAGATGAAAACCAACACAAGATAGCGTTCACCACTAAGTGGGGAATGTTCATATATGCAAAGATTCCTTTTGGCCTATCTAATGTGGGGGCTACCTTCTAGCACATGATGGAAATTCATTTCAAGGATTTGATCAACAAGATTATCCATATCTATCTGGATAACTTGACCATTTTCTCTAAATCTAAGAATGATCATTTTGATCATTTGGAAAAGGTCTTCCTAAAGTGTCAAGAGTTCAAGATTTCTTTAAATCCCAAGAAATGTGTATTTGGAGTTCCATAGAGAAAGATTCTTGGCTATGTGGTCTCTAAGGAGGGGATCTCAATCAATCCCAAAATAATTAAATCTATAAGGGAATTACCCTTACTGGTTAATAAAAAGGGGGTCCAATCTTTCTTAGGAAAGATTAATTTTGTTAGCAGATTCATTTCTGACTTCACTAGGCTTCCAAGGCCTATTACACTCATGTTGAAGAAGGAACCGATTTTTAAATGGGCCCTAGAGGGAAAAGACTATGTTGGTGTGGAGCGTCCGGTCTGGGTGGGAGATTGTTGGTATGTGGCGGCCGATCATACTATGCTGTGTAGCCCATGGTATCTTTACGACCACCTATCCTTGCGGTGTGGGGCCCACCGCTGGACCGGCAAGGATAAGAGCCATTCGGACCCCGGCAAGGATAGGGGCGGGGTGTATGTCTACCATGGGCTATATAGTATGCATGATCGATCACCACATACCAACAAATTTACTACTTTGAAAAGATAAAGAAGCCATTTCCATAGCTCTAGTGTTAGCAAACCTAGATTTTTCAAAAGGCTTTTCCATGTACATCTACAATAGCAAACACAACATTGTCGTCATACTCATGCAAAAAGACAAAGAAGAAAAGGGAGAGCATCCCATTTCTTTCCACTTGAGGAACCTCAAAGATTATGATAATGTATAGGCGTGAATTTTCACCCCTTACACAAATTCCCCTTTTACACTTCCTCACCTTAGAAAACCAAATCCAAAGGCTGAGAATCCACATAAGCCCGGCTTCCTTAGTTTCCTTGGCATCTATTTTGTGTCGTTAGAAGAATAATTGTCGGGGACACCGTGTGAGTAGATGTTTGTGTGTGCCTACGTCCACGGATTCTTGTGTCTGAAGCTGGAAAAGGTGTTACACTTCCCATTGGGGTTGGTTTGTAACGCCCCTCTTCGACCAACTGACTCGAATATTCCCATTTTTCTCATCCCACCTTAAAAAACACTCTTCCTTCATGCATTTCATCTTTTTCACAAGCTCTAGCAATCTCTCTTAGCATTCTCTTAGCATCCATCACTCCCAAGCAACACTTTGGCACTCCATAGTAGTAGCAACAACACTCCATCAACTCTATAGAGAAAGTTTGGAACAACACCATTGCAGCAAGGGCTTGAGTCCTCTCTTTTTCTCCTCCATTATCTAGTGAGCTCTTGGTGGAGGTGGTAAGAATTTTCACTCCTCTCCTCTATGATTTGGTTCAGTAGCACATCACTATTTTGTAGTGTTTATTTTGTTCTTTACTGCCTTTCCTCCTTTATCATACTTTTCTCAATTGTTGCTATCTTGGTTGTTCGTGGAGGTGGAAACACCAAAACAAGGGTCTGATTGAGGAAGACCCCTATACAGCCCCCCAAAAATTTTCCTCCTTGTGTGTAGGTGGACGTGCATGTGGAGCTAGCTGGTGAACAAGCTCTTTTGTGAGATCATCTTTGTCACCCTAGCTTTAATATATTTGCTTTATCATATTCGTTTGTACTTCTCTTACTTTATAGTTTTGTTTTTCTTCCTTAGAAACCATTAGCTAGGCTGTCAGCTTGTTTTCTGGTAGTTCCCATTGTATTTTTTGTCCTCTGGTCGTACGAACGCCAGCGCACCTAAGATACACCAACGCGTTGCGTTGTCATCTCAGAACCACACTTTTGTCCTTGGGAAGAGAGCTACCTGAGGCACAGTGTTGAACCCGAAAACTGGCTCGCCTAGCCCCATTCCGAGTTTTGGGTTTGTAGATTGATTGGAGGACCTTATATTCCTCATCATTCTTGTCCCTCATTTCAAGACAACCCTTTAGAGTGAGGTAAGTTAGGGCAGCCTTCCACTCTTGGCTCTCCATGACCTGGGGCCTTGAACATGGTTGGTCCCCCTCTCTTACATTTTTGGTGAACCTGACGTGAACCAACGTCTGCTCATCCATTAGTGTTGAGACCTTTCCCTTATATCATTTGATTTTTGTGCCCCTGAGTGTTGTGAAGGTTTATGAGCATCACAAACTATTCCACAACCTTCGGGTATATTGTTAGGAGAAGTGTACGACACCTTCTGATGGAAAGGACGAATGTCACTACTGGTTTCTCTATAGGCCTTTTTGTTGGATCCATCGTTGGTCTCGCTACAAAGGAGTAGTTGTCAAGGGGTGAGGTAGGATTCTCTGATCATATTGACCATATCCCCACTCGTCTTGCATCCCCCACACCATCGTCAGTTAAGGAGCATGAGGTTGTTCACATTCCTTCAGAATATGTCTCCACCCTCAGCAAAGGGTTGGTTGACTTGGAACTTCACTTGGAAAGAGACCTGAAGTTGGCTAGGGCTGCCTAGGTTATCAGCGAACTAAAGTATATGGTGGGAAAACACCAAATAGGCATAGAGCTCTTGGATATTCTCTCTAGTCTGACTGATGCATGTACTCCAAAAAATCCTAGCATTGTATGAGGAGTCACTTTTGAAGACCATGACAGACGGCTAGCAATGTCGATGCCTCCTATGTCTATGTACATGGCTGATGTTGTACCTTCAATCAACATTCCCTCTGCCTCTAAGGGATCCAAAACTATCAAAGTGAACAAGATCCCCTTGGGTTTTAGCTTCACCCCTCCTGTCACCTCTAGAAATGGAGGTTTGGGCGGGATGAGTAGTGGGGGCTTTAGTAGTGGCAATGGCTTCAGTAGCAAGGGTGGTGCTGGTGGAAGTGGTTTTGGTGGAGGTCATGGTGGTGGCTTTGGAAGCGAAGATGGCTCCGGTGGAGGTCATACTGGTGGCGGTGGCTCCGACAGTGGTTCCGGTGGAGGTCACACTGGTGGGTCTGGTGGTGGCTCCAGTGGTGGTTCTAGTGGAGGTTCCTCTGGCCCTATATCTTCTAATGATCCTATTTTGAACACTCTTCTTCAGAATATGGGTAAGATGTAGAGCTAGTTGGCAAGTCTCCCCCAAGCCTCTTCCCAACCTATCTTCCAACCCTTCTTCTAGCATAGCCCATTTTCGGTCACAATTTTGAACACTCCCTTCCCTCAAGGAGTGGAGATTCCTAAATTCAAAAAATATGGCAATAAAGGGGACCCACAAATGCATGTGTCTGCCTTTAATGCCCTATGTAAAGATTTCTTCCATCACGATGCATTGATGGAAAAAATATTCCCTTGAACTCTCAAGGATACAACACTTGATTGGTATTGTTCCTTGCTCGATAATTCCATTTTCTCATTTGACCAACTTGTAAACCAATTATTACGACAATTCCAAGCCATCATCGGGTCGAAGATGACCTTTTCAGATCTTGTCTGATGCAAACAAGGTGATAATGAAAAGATTACTGACTTCATCACATGGTATCAAGCGCGCTTCTCACAAATCTCGTATCCATTTCCTGATTCTGACGTGTAGAAGGTATTCATAGGGAACTTGCAAAGGCCTTGGCAGGAAAAGTTTTCCCTTATGAAATACCCTTCTTTCGTACATTTGTGTGCAGCCTTATGAGAGTACCAACAGACGGTAGTTCAGTTCGGGGGATCCTCCTCATGCTCCCGTTCTAGGAAAGGTAAATTTTTTGTGAATGTAGTAGCCGCTGTAGATGACAATGGCCTCAAATGCAACCGAAAGTTCACAAAGTTAATGAAATCTTATTCTTCCATCTTGCAAAAGTTAGTGAAGGATAAGATCATGACCTTGCCAAACCCTAAACCCCTTAAGGAACCATACCCTAGTTGGTATAATGTGAATACCTATTGTCAGTACCATCGAGTTAACAGACATGATACCAAACGTTGTATGTACATGCATCATGAGATACAGAACCGCATCGAGGATGATACTATTCGTCTTGATGGAAGTAAGAAAAATATGAATAAATTGGTGGCAAAAGTGAATAGTGAATTGTAGATGTACACAAACTCATTTCCATTGCATTCTACTAACATGATTGTCAACCCCACCTATTCTATCACTCAGCCCGAGGCCCATGTTAACATGGTCACGATTACCCCTACTACACAGCCTGCGGCCGGTTTATTGGATGTGACATTCACTTCACAGGGCTCACCCTTAAATAACAAGCCCTTTCCCCTCTATATTCCCACTCACCTCAATGGTAACATTGTGACAAGAGTCTTAGTAAACCCCGCGAGTTGAGTGAATGTTATTACAGAAGAGACATTGCGGCTTAACTCACTACATAGAAAAGAGTATGAAGAAACAAAATCCACCATTTGTACACATGATGGTATTTTTCTAAAGCCATATGGATTGATAACTTTTTCCATCCTATTTGGACCTAGGGCTATTGACACTATTTTGAATGTCATTCCAGAGTTGGATTTATTTAGGATGAAGTTAGGCATACCTTGGCTAGCTTCTATGAATGGAATCGCCTCCGTTATTCACAAGTGTTTAAAGTTCTCCCATGAAGGTGTTGTGCACGTAGTGCATGACACTTGATACCATCCTTTGGTGTCCCGTGGGGGATATTCATTAGACCATCTTTGTCTCGCCCTGGTTGGTCTGCGTCCTCCAAGTACATACCTACTTTACAAAATCTATGTGAAGTATAAGATCAGGGGCAAGGGATAGCCAAAATTGGCTCTTCCTATAGCACAACAGCCAACTTCCTCCTCTTTCCGAAAAGGAAAGGAGAAGCTTGCCTCCTCTCAAGTTGACTTGTTTGCTCCCCTTTCTTGGGAGGAGTATTGGATGAGCAAGCCTGGATTTTACCCATTAAGTCTGATGATCCCTCCTTGGCGTAGACCCAAGATTAGGATATTAGACCTCCTTACTAAACCACCTAGACCTTGGTACTATTTGTATGGTAGAGGAAAAGGTACCTGTGGGGAATCCTCTATGTCTCATCCTTTGTGGCCTCCTACCGCCTTTTCTCCAAAAGCAGTAAACGAGAAGAGGCCCACTGCCGAGGCAATAGAGCTAACTCCCCCCACTGCTTCTCAACTTGATCCTCCTACTCCTGTTCAGGAGTCTGTTCCTCCACTAGAGACGGCTATAGTGGACACTCCCATCGCCGAACAGGAGCCTTCTATTCCTTAGTAGCCTCTGGGATCCGGTTCAAAGAGTCATAGAAACTGCCTTGCGCACGAGCGCAAGTGCAAGCGCTGACAAAAGGCTCTCATGGCTGAGCAAGCCACCTTATATAGGAAGGAAGAGGATATGAACGCCCCTGTATCAGGACCTCCTACCACATCTTCCTCTCTCCTCCCCTCTACTTTTGTTCAAACTAGCTCCATATCACTTATGGCTTCCACAGTGAGTACAAATGCACCTTACCCTAAAAAGGTGTAGGTTTTCATCGCTCCTTTGGTGGAGCCGCCTTTTTTGATGTTTCTTCCAAATGTCCCGC
>VDFB02058781.1:0-13878 GCA_007258455.2 Sequoia sempervirens
AAGATGACAACACCCAATCGAAACACGGTCGTACAAAACGCCCCCACCGACAGAAACAGATTCTGGTCTCACAACAAAAATGTCACCAATGATGGGGTGGTTGATGCTAAAACATTACAAGCAAGACCCCTCCTCACATTACAAGGACCTCATACTTTTGCTAATACGCTTAATGCTGTCAATCAACCTCCCAACATGGTCTCAAACACTCAACGTCCACCACCAAGGAGATTCTAGAAACGTGAGTTCACTCCCTTAGGGGAACCCATTGAATCGGTGTTCAAACAACTGTTACAACACAACCTCATACAACTGTAGGAACCAAGACAATACGATCCAGGACAGTTTAAACCAACTTGGTGGGATGACAACGCTTTTTGTGATTATCATAGGACTAAGGGACATAACCTACAAAACTGTCGACAACTGAAGAACATCATACAGGATCTTGTTGACAAGAGAATCATTGAAGTTAGTGGACAAAAACAAAAGACATCGAACATTGATCATCAAGTCTTTTCAGACCCACTACATGACCATGGGAAAGGAACTGTCCCCAGTTCGAGTACTAAGACCAATATGTCAGCCAATTATGCGAATATAAAACATGACTATGATAGTGGCAAAATCATTCATTGCCTTCGCGCTGCCAAGGACAACATCAATACCATTACTATCAAGGCTAATTCGGAATGTGCGGTCAATACTCATCGTACTAAGTTTGTTATCCAAGGCCCTCCATCATAGCAAGCATCACAACCTTCCAAGTTACAATATAACCTACTTGACCAGTTGGGGAAGACCCCAGCCCAAATTTCAATCTTGGAATTGTTGCGTATCTCCCCCGAGCATCGGTCTATCCTCGATAAGGCTTTACAAAACACCACGGTCCCTAATGACCTTGATGTCCATCGTTTCTAGGAGATGGTGGGCTACTTGACCAATAATCATCATGCCACGTTTTCTAAACAAGACTATGGCACAGATAAGACGAACCACAATGACCCTTTACATCTAGAAGTCCTTGTTGATGACACCAAAGTTAGAAGAGTTTTGGTAGACGGAGGAGCAGGGTTAAATCTATGCACTTTAAAACTAATTAAGGCATTAGGTATTTCAGAAGCATGCGTAGACACCACCAAGAGTATTGTCATTAAGGCTTATGATGATGAAGAAAGAAAATCAAAGGGGGTGGTAACACTTCCTATCAGAATTGGTCCTACGGTAATGGAGACAAAGTTCCAGGTCTTGGATCTCACCCTCCCTTATAACCTTTTGCTAGGTAGACCATGGATTCATGCCATGAAGGCAGTCCCTTCCACATATCATCAGTGCCTTAAATTCCCTTACAATGGCACCGAAATAACTATCGATGGTGATCCTGATCCTTTTCAGTATTGCACTAACCTAAAAGACATCCCTCAATGTCAAGTGCCAGTCAACCAAGAGGCCTCATCGTCTAATCCATCTTCTTATGTTGACCCGTCCACGCTCACTCGAACATCTATTGCACCTTCACTTCCCACTACTCCTAGGGTTGAGATCCAAGACAAGGGTTGTGGAGAGTATTATATGAAGACTTCCTATTGTGTTAGCCACTTGGTCCCTCCTAAGTCATATGGTTTGCCTACAACAGGTAGGGGACAGTCTATAATCACTATACATATTCCCCCCACAACAACTTTCACTAAATGGCATGAATTAAGCAAAGAGGCTATAGATACATAAGATGTTACTTCCTGGCTATATAAGGAAGATAATCAAGAACCCCTTTTACTTGCTCATATTCCTACAAGACTATACGGAAAGGGTTTCAAAATCATGCAAAGCAAAGGATATGATGGACACAGTGGTTTAGGCTTAAACCAAGATGGCAGAATTGAACCAATATTTGTTTCTCAGTGGCCAAAAGGAGTAGGGCTAGGGTTTCAACCGATTTAGATTGGCGTTCCTAGTACTCCATTACCCTTACTTGAGGAAGTACGTGCTTCAGAAGACATTAAGACATCTCACGAACCAATAGACCAAAATCGTTGTAACTCTCCTGACTCTAATGATTATGAGTGGGATTCCTTATCCTCTACTTCTACCATGGACCTTGACAAGTTATTTGGAGAACTCGACTTGCTGTTAAGTTCCTCACCAAATCCTTTAAATTCTTGTCCACCAAAGAAAATGACAAAAGAGGAGTGGTTTAAACACTACTATTGGGAATCACTTGATCATACCTCTTGGCAACCTGAGCCACCTCTTTCTGATTGTCAAACCTTGGCATTAGGCCCACCTATTTATCCACCTAGACCCAAACCCAAGAGCAAAAAGGACTTGGTACAAGACTTTTGTGACCACATGAATAATTCAATTTTTACCTTGACTCCATTAGACTTTGATAACTCTGACGATGACATGCCTTTAGTTTATCCCCAACTCATAGATTGGGATCAACAAGATACACCCGTTTTAGATACTTTTGAGAACGACGAAGCGATTGCTGAGTTCCTAGGATTACGTGAAGGCATACCTAATGGGGATCATAAAGCTGGTTTTACCATTGACTTGGACAATAAAGCATATTTTGGGGAATCTTTTCAACCCTCCAGTCGCAAAAATGAGAAAAAGAATAAACAAGATAAAAAGGACGAGTCTCTAGGTGAAAACCGCAAGGCACCTCTAGACCGTGAAAAAGTAAAAAGAAAGGACGCATACGAAGGTGAAAACCTCTCTGAGGTGCCTAAGGATGGAGGTTTGAACATTCTTCCCATTACACAGGAAAAGTCACCTATGCTCGTGGAAGAAACTGTAGAGGTCAACATAGGCACAAAAGAGAATCCACGACTGGTTTATTTTGCAGCGTCATTGAAAACAGAAGAAAAGCCTGAGTTCCACGACTTCTTTGCACAGAGACAGATAAATTTTGCTTGGTCATATGCGGACATGCCAGGGTTAGATCCTGAACTTGTTCTACACCATTTACCTTTACAACCAGGTGCCAAACGGTGGCGAAGTTGAGGAAAATGCATCCACAAATTGCTTTATTAGTCAGGAACTCAGAAACTTTCTTAGGCGTTGGTTTCATCCCGGACCTATTAACTATCTGAGATTAGTTTCCAATCTTGTACTGGATTACCAAACCGACTGGAGCATTAGCATCGCGATTTTAGAGATATCAACAAGGCTTGTCCTAAGGATGACTTCCCTTTGCCTAACATAGACATGATAGTTGACATGACAACAGGATATGAGATGTTGTCCCTTATGGATGGATTCTCAAGGTATAACCAGATAAAAATTGCAGCTGAAGATCAACATAAAATGGCTTTTACTTGTCCTTGGGGAACATATTGCTGGAATGTTATGCCCTTTGGACTCAAGAATGCAGGAGCAACCTATCAACGTGCCATGACCACTATCTTTCATGATTTAGTACACACTTGTATGGAGGATTATGTCGATGACCTTATTGTAAAATCCAAGACAAGGGCACAACATTTACAGGTTTTAGACAAGGTATTTCAGAGGCTAGAGACGTATAATGTGAGACTCAATCCAAAGAAATGTGTGTTTGGAGTTAAGTCAGGAAAGTTGTTAGGTTATATCATTTCTAGACGAGGCATTGAAGTAGATCCAGCTAAGGTAAAAGCAATTATGGACATGCCACCACCCAACAATCTCAGTCAACTAAGGACATTACAGGGAAAGTTGCAATCTATCAGAAGATTTATAGTGCAGCTAGTAGACAAGACACATCCTTTTCAACATCTACTTAAGAAAGGAGTACCCTTTGCATGGACACCTAGGTGTGAAGAGGCTTTTCAACTGATTAAAGAATATTTACTTACACCACCTGTCTTAATGCCACCTGTTGAAGGAAGTCCGTTGATTCTTTATATCACAGCAACCCATTCATCACTCAGAGCATTGCTTGCACAGAATGACGATGAAGGTCATGAAAGGGTAGTCTATTATATCAGTCGGACTTTGGTTGGTTATGAGCTCAACTATAGTAACATTGAACGTGCCTGTCTTGCAGTAGTATTTGCTACCCAAAAACTGCGACACTACATGCTAAACCATCAAACAATGTTGATTGCTAAAATAGATCCTCTGAAATATCTTCTTAATGGCGGCAATGTCAGGCGGCCAAGTGGGTCATGATACTTAGTGAGTATGATACTCGGTATGTAGAAAGGCTATTAAAGGGCCGAGTCATTCTAATCGATTGGCTAATACTTATGCAGTGATCATCCATTAGTTGTAGACTTTCCTAATGAGTTCATATTCACATTGGACACAAACATAACATGGAAACTGTACTTTGATGGCTCACATACAAATCATGGTTCAGGGGCTGGGATATTGTTTATCACACCACAGGGTGATTCCATCCCTAAATCATTCAGGATTGCATTTCCATGCACTAACAACATGGAAGAATATGAAGCTTTAGTGACAGGTTTACGCATGGCAGTCAAGTGGAAAATCAAGAACCTACAGGTATATGGTGATTCTCAACTAGTAATAAGACAGGTAAATGATGATTATGAGACTAAGGATGAAAAGCTTGCTCCGTACAAGCGCATGGCTGATAGTTTTAAAGAGTACTTTGACAAAGTCAAGTTTCATCGGATACCTCGTGTTTTAAACAAAGCAGCAGATGCTATGGCTACAATTGCCTCACTCCTTGACATTCCTAACAACGTGCCTAAGTTTGAGTTCTTGGTCGAACAGCTTTTGGTCCCCGCCTACGATATCCCAGATTCTGAAATGATGTGTGACATTGTTGGTCCTGATTCCCCATGGTACAAAGAAATCTATGATTACCTTCATGCCGAAGTCATCCCCATTGGCCTATCCAATAACCAACGTAGGACATTCCTTCGCAAGTCAGCCAAATATACCATCGTCGGAGACACCCTATATAGACGCGCTTTAGATAATACCCTATTGAGATGTCTTGATTCTACTGAAGCACAAGCAACCTTGTGTGGGGTGCATGAGGGTATATGTGGTTCCCATTCTAGCGGTCCTACCTTGGCTAAAAAGATTATGAGACTGGGTTATTATTGGCCTACTATGGAAAAAGACTCATATGTCTTTGTAACAAAATGTTGCCAATGCCAAGTTCATGGAGATTTGATACATGCCCCAGCACAGGAGCTCCGTCCTATCACGTCACCATGGCCTTTTGCCCAATGGGGACTCGACCTCATAGGTAAGATCCACCCCACCTCATCTAATGGACACAAGTTCATTATCACTACCACTGAGTACTTTACGAAGTGGATTGAAGCCATTCCTATGACATACATTACCGGCACACAGATTTCTAGATTTATCTTAAACTATATCATCTGTCGGTATGGTGTCCCTCAATCTATAATCACTGACAATGGCCGCCCATTTAAGAACCAAGAATTCCGTCACTTGTGTGATCAATTTCATATTCAACATCACTTCTCTACTCCATACTACCCACAAGGTAACGGCCAAGCGGAGGCGTCTAACAAGACCATCATTAGAATCCTCAAGAAGACTGTCAATGATGCTGGTAGTGACTGGCATTTACAGCTTAACCCTGCCTTATGGGCTTATCGTACAAGTATCCGTACTCCCACTGGTGCTACCCCATACTCACTTGTCTTTGGATCTGAAGCCATTTTGCCTATTGAGGTCGAGATTCCTTCCCTAAGGGTATCCCTGAAAGGCCACATTGATGATGAAGAGTATCGAGTGTCGAGACTCCATGAACTAGAATTCCTGGATGAGCGAAGACAAAAGGCACTGGACCATCTCCAAGCATATCAGAATCGCCTTCGCCGTAGCTATAACAGGAGGGTCTTAAACATAAATTTTGACATTGGAGACCTAGTTTTAATGGAGAACCCAAAGAATCAAGCAGAAAGAGACAAACCAGGAAAGTTTGAACCTAATTGGTTGGGACCTTATGTTGTTACAGAAGCTTTTGGATCAGGAGCGTATCAACTCTCTACTCCTGAAGGCGAACCATTGTCCTCACCAATCAATAGTATGCATCTGAAGAAGTTCTACGCATAGCTTCTGGGAGCCTTTGTCTTATTTAGCAAAAATACAAAAAAATCAGAAAATAAAAAAAATCGTTATCAAGGGGAAAACCTGGTAAATAGGCATCTTGGTAACACCAAAAAAATTAGTTAATATGGAAAATAGTAAAGATAAATCAATCGTCCAATGGTGAAAACCACTTCGGTGGCGCTTTGGATAGGTACCATGGTGAAAACCTGGCAAACAGGCGCCATGTGTACTCAACCCTGCTCCTTTGTCTACTATTATTCTAATCTACCATGTACATAGCCCACTTCCCTGTACATAGTCTCTACCATGTATATAGCCCACTTCCCTGTACATAGCCCACATCCGTGTACATAGTCCACTATCCTGTATATATCCCTTACCTTTTATGTCCATCACTTGTATATATCATTCCTAATAAGTGTTAGTCTTTTCCATAGCTTGGAACGATTGACATCGAGAGAGCATTTCATATCCCCATCTTACCCTATTATAATCAATTGGTCTTATACTGTTGGGGGCAAACACTTGACATCTCGTCATATTGGTTCTTACATTGGTTGTGTTGAAGGCGTCCAAACCATGGAAATTCCACGAACATCTAAAATGTTTGAGAAAACACAAAAACTATCGTAAAACTTTAAAAGACAAAAAAATCAAAACATTTCAAAATCCAAAATAGAGTCGAGAGTCGGTCGCTTGTCAGTCTTTGTCGTTTGTCGAACTACGTTGCCTCTGCGACTGGACGTAGGCAAGGCCATCTGCCGATGTGCCCCCGAGGCATTAGGTCAGTCTGTTTAGGTTTGTCTATACAAAGTCATGCGTCAATCCATATGTCTGTATAACAAGGTCATTGGTTGTGTCGAACTACGAGGTCTCTGCGTGTACAGCGTAGGCAAGGCACATCACACGATGAGCCCCCGAGGCCACACTAGGTCAGTCCATGAGGGTTCGTCGCTTTCACTTTCACACACATCTTTTGTTTGTAGTCAGTCTTGTCGGTCAAGTCAAGTCGAACTACGAGGTCTCTGCGTGTACAACGTAGGCAAGGCACATCACATGATGAGCCCCCGAGGCCACACTAGGTCAGTCCTTTAGGGTTTTGTCGTCACACACAATCAATTGTCTGTATATCATATCAAGTCATGCATCAATCTGGTGAACAAGTCCGCAATGTCTCTGAGTCATATCAAACAACTTGCCAAACAAAACAATTCAAACAGATCAACCAACCGTCTGCTACAAGATGTGTCCTTCTTGGAAATAGATGTTATCAAAACAATCAACCTATGTCTTATTCAGGATGCGTCCTTCCTGCATAATCGACAAGGTCAAACAATCAAACATAGCCTTACACAGGTTATCACATCAACGACATCTGACTCAACGTCTTATACGATACATGTCTTTCTGAAACCAGGCTTTGTCATGCCTTATACAGATAGTCATAACATCGAAACCAGACTTACAGTCTTATCCGGTATGTGTATCTCTTGCAATCAGGCTCTATCAATCAAACAAATCAAACAAACAAATCATGTTTTTGGCAAATATTTTCATTGGCTTATTGACTATATGGCTTATTTATCTTATCATTTATCTTGAATTGATGACTGGGATTCATGTTACTAGCTTTCTTAATGATGTCCCATGAGGGATTTAGAGAAGCAACGACGTATCGGAATTCTATTTTCTTTGATTGCTGTCTGTTGACTGTCTTTTCAACTTTGATTTTGAGTCATGTTACTAGTTTCCTCAAGGATGTCCCATGAAGGATTTAGAGGAGCAATGACGTCTCATGACCTGTCTTTTCTTTTGTTTGCTGTCTGTGGTTTGTCTCGACAAAAAGACTGGGGCAACTTGTGTCCTTAGTATGAGTTAGTGACAATCCTTGTCTGCGACTGTCTGTTTTTAGCAAGTGGATGGCCTTGCACACCTTGATTTATGTCATATCCTGGTGTTTGTCTCCATTTGTATTAGTCCCGTCCAATGATGATAAAGTGCAATACCTTTTGTGATACGGTAAAATATCGAAGATTCCTAACACTAACATTTATCTTCTGTCTTTTCATTCTTTGTCGATCTTCCATTCCGCATTAACAATTCTTCTTTCTTGCATTATGACGGAGCCCTGTGACACAAAATGGTATACATCATCCTGCATCAACATACATGTTAGAAACATACATATATATAGGCATATTTCACATTTAGATTATCATGACATAATAGACAATAATCATCATTTAACATTGCATATCATAAGTAATAAACTGTAAATACATACATCACATTACATTTGTATAGCATCACATGTCATTATATATATAACATCACATACCATCTCATCATCATATAGAATCATATGTCACATAGAATGAAATTTATCGCATTAGTTGCATAAACAACATAAAGTACATACAACCATCCATCACATAGGCTTATCATATAGACATCACATGTATAAATCATGGCATAATAGACAATAATCATCATTTAACATTGCATATCATAAGTAATAAACTATAAATACATACATCATATTACATTTGTATAGCATCACATGTCATTATACATATAACATCACATTGCATCTCATAATCATATAGAATCATATGTCACATAGAATCAAATTTATCACATTAGTTGCATAAACAACATAAAGTACATACAACCATCCATCACATAGGCATATCATATAAACATCACATGCATAAATAAATAACTGCATAATCCATAAATAGACAATGCATATCATAAGAATCGCCGCCAAAATCATATATACATATCGCTCATATGTGTCACATCACAATGTCATAATGTATCATAAATACATGGAAGCCCGCAGGCTATCGGATCAAAATACAATGTCTCAAATGGACCTCAAAACTGTATCTCTATCCTGAACTGCCACTGCCATCATGTTGGGAGTGTGTAGGAGACTGATGCTGGGAACCTGCTAATCTCGGAGCTATGGGAGGTCTGTCATATGGCCCTGCTCTGCGTGGCTAATCCACTCCCTCTGTGCTCACTGTCCGTGTGTGGGTCCTGGTCTGAGACCTACTACTTTGTGCTGCTGAAAAGCTGGGAGCCTGTCTCTCTAAGGGAACCTCTGCCTCATACAAGTCTCGGTAGTATCTCTCCCTCTCGCCGGCTCTGACCAACTCTCTGGAAAATGCTGCTGACGGTCCTGTACATAATGTCCTGAGCTCTGTGAATCTCTGCTCAGTCTCCTGCCGCCGGGCTACAACCTGATCTCTCTCCATCAATGCTCTGTCTCTTCCACCATCTCTCCACCCTCCACTCCCTCCATTGCTGTTTCATTATATCCATCAGTGCCTCTGTCTCATCCTGGCGGACCCTGTCTCGCCCATCCTCCTCCTCGTCCATCTCCTCCAGGATCTGATCCCTGATCTCTCTCTCGTGATCATCCTCCTCCTCATCATCCTCCTGGTAGGCACCTAACAATCCAAGGGCATCGACCTCTGCCTCCTCTCCTACTGCCTCCTCTGCAACTACCTCCTCGGAACCTGCCTCTGCCTCTGGTGGGATGTCAGGGATGTCTGGGATAACTGCCTCAGCTGGCTGCTCCTCCTCGCCACCCCTAGCCACATCTAGCATGGCCACATCCTCCTCTCCTCCCCTCTCCTCTCGGATCGGTGACAAGGCTGCTCCTTGTCCCCGTCGACCACGCCTCCCTCTCCTGCCTCCACGTCGGCCACCTCTGCCATCATCCCCACCATCACCTCGGCCTCCTCTACCTCCTCGACCACCTCCTCTACCTCGTCTGCCTCTGGGACCTCTAACACGCCGCTCTACTGGTGCTGGCTGCCCTGGATCTGTCAAAGGAGTCGGCCTGTGTACTGCCCACCGCTGATCATATGCTGGAGTCGTCCCCGGATCTGCTGGTCCACCTCTCCATCCCCATGCCTGTGCCTGTAATCCATCAATATCTGCCTCTGCTGTGGCAACTAGAATCTCTGGCCCCCACAACAGGACCTCTCGTGAGGACCGAGCAAACTCTGCTCTCCCTCGAGGTACATCCTGTACCTCTCCATACTGTCTCAAGACTCGGTTTGGCAACTGCCGCTCTATGATGTGCATATGGGACACTATCCGTCCCACTAAATACTATGTCTGTCGACAATATGGCAAGTGCTCGCCCTCATCTGACCACACCTCGCAGCCTAGGTATGGTCTCCATGTAAACTCCTGCATCAGGTCTATAGCATGTCTATAATAGCCCGTGTCTCCAATGTGGTGCTGAGTGGTGGCTCCCGCATACCGAAAGGCGTAGGGCACTCCACGAGCTAGATCTACTGTCACCGGTGGTCTAAAGATAGCAATATGCTCCCATGCCCATACCATCAGGAGCGTGGTGCCACAGCTCATCGACTGTGCCTCTCTATAGGCAATGTCATGAAGGTGGAAGTATAGCATCCCCAACACACACGAACCCCAAGCATATACAACTCGGTGCTCTAGCATGCCCACTAGCATCTCACCCCATCCCATAGGGAATCCATGACCTCGGCGATCAGGCAGTACAATACCACCTATCAGTGTCGCTACTAGACAGTCTAACTGTCTATATCTCTGGGCCAATACCCGCCATCTAATCTCATAATCATCCACCCCTAGCTGTCTAACGTCCGCATGGGGGTAATATCTACACATCTCGGCTATACCCCTCTGGGTATCATAGACCACCCGTGTGCCTCTGATAGGTAGTCTCAGAATCCTATACACGTCCTCCAAAGTCACTGTAGCCTCTCCAGTCGGAAGATGGAACGACGATGTCTCCGAGTGCCACCGCTCACATAGTGCTGTCAGCAAACCCCGATTTGCCCTAATCTGGGGCATATCGGTCATGTGCAACAAACTCAAATGCCATAAAGTCCGTCGCTCAGCCGGCCGTAGGCTATCTCTGAATCGAAATGTCGTGGGTCTCGACTCACGTGTGTAGATAGGGTCAAGAACAACCTGCAACACCATGCCTCATGTCAGCCTGAATCATCTACCCTAGTGGAAAATGAATGTTTTGACATAAAATGCAAATGTGTCCTTATTTTGCAAATGCGTCATTTTTTAAACACATGCGTCGCTTTTATACAGATGCGGTCCACAAATTATAAGTGCGTCATTATTAATCAAATGCGGTTAATTATTATCAAATGCGTGCTAAAATCAACATTTGCGTTGCATAATCTCAAATGCGTATCAAAAGAAGCAAATGCGGCTACAAATATGCATATGCGTTTCAAACAATCACATGCGTTTCAGAATAAACAAATGCGTATCATAAAATGCACATGCGTAGCTAAATTTCAAATGCGTATCACAATGATCAAATGCGTAACACAAAAAACACATGCGGTTATTTTTCTAAACTAAGCCTAAATGTTGGGCGTTAAAATGCACATGCGGCTTTTCGCAAACAGATGCGTCGTTCGCGCATACAGATGCGGTGCAAATTAAAATGTGACGCACAACTAAAAATGCAATAAATACCTTAAAATGCGCGCAAATAAAAAATTTTCAAAGGACAAGTTTTAGGTCCATACCGGGGGGTCCGCGCCGGCTGGTCTCTGGAACGTCCTGATCCTGTAGGCACGATGATGGGTGGCTGGAACTGGAGACATCCTCGCTGAAAGTCAGAGCAAACTTTTCAAATCTCTAAGCTGGGTGGATGCAAATGAATAGTTTTTCACCCCAATTTCAAATATATACCTAGACTTAGGTGGCATTTCCTTCCTTCTGGCCATGTAAACTTTCGTTTTCTATCATCCCGTACCCGTCCCTCCCGTTTCCAAACCCAATTCCGTCAACTGCATTGCATTTCTGCTATCCTCTTGGACTAATGGGCACATTTCCAGGCACTTCAAGCTTATTTCAAAAATTTTGTCAATTTTCCCAGGGGCATACCTTTTGTTTACAATCCGGGGCTTAGTGGGGCATGTTTTCATTGATTTTTGCTGCTTCATGACATTGTATCAAAGAGGGGCAAAATCATAGACACCCGAAATATGGTTATTAACTGCTGACTTCAATGTCACGCATAGTGCATTATTATTCATGGTCATGATTAAATAATGTCAATTATTTAATTAATTCATCTTCTATTGTTGCTTCTATTAATTAAATAATCTTAATTATTTAATTAATTCACTTCTCTTTATTCTGTCGATTAATTAAATGAAATTGCTTGTTGTTTAATTGTCTTACTAGTAACCTTGTGGTCTTGTCCAAGTTAAATGAAATCATTATTTAATTTTACATTCTTTTATCTCAAAACTTCAACTATAATTAAATAAGTCATTATTTGTTTAATTATTCATTTAAAAATCCTTTAGATGTTTAATTAAATAAATATTATTTATTTAATTATTCTTCAAATATCGAGTTTTGAATTAAATGAATTATTTAATTCATTAATTCTATTTTAACACATTCTTCTATATTTTAGATAATTATGTGAGTTATCTAAATATTCACTTTTACTCAACTCAACATCTATTTTAATCGTTCAGTTAACTATTGATTTAATGTTTGAGTGGCGTCTTCGAGTAATCTCTTCGTCTAACCATTCAATCATCCACTTCTAACTCAATTGCGTGTAAATGCGGATTCATTAAATATTATTATTTAATTAATTAAGTGTTGTGCGTGCGTTCGAACAGAGAGTTGCTTTAATCAATCTTTATCTTTGTCATGCAAAGATATTTCTTCTATTTTCGAATGCCGAACTGAAGATTAAATCATTCATTTAATCTTTAATTCTATTTTCTAATTCGAATCACTTGTGTCACTTCTATCAGTTATCTAATTGCATGTCTAATCAATCAATCTCAACCGTTTGTTGATCTTTCAATCTTGGCCTGTCGTTCGAATAATCAATTTTCTATAAATTGATGTGTCATTCTTCATTCCAATCTCTCTCACGAATTTGATAACTTTGGAGAGCACTTTTGTCTTGAATCTTCGATATTTTGCTAATCTTTATCAATAGGCTATACTTGCACGAATTACTTGAAAATCTGAGGGCAATTATACCATACAGGAAAAACGGAGAAGGGCAATCGAGATAATTCATGGAAATACGTTTGAAAATTGGTGAGATTGTTCTAGTTTTAATTACATTTTACTTTCCCATGTTCTTTGTTGCTTAACGTATGAATTTGCATGTTAGATTTAGTATTTGTACATGTGTGTGCTTCTAATCTTGATTCTTGTTGTCTATTGTGCAAAGCTCTTATTTGGCGTTACAATGACAACAGGGTATGAGATGTTGTCCCTTATGGATGGATTTTCAAGATATAATTAGATCAGAATTGTAACTGAAGACCAGCCTAAGACAACTTTCACTTGTCCTTGGGGAACGTATTGCTGGAATGTTATGCAATTTGGACTCAAAAATGCTAGAGCAACCTATCAACATGCCATGACCACCATTTTTCATGATCTAGTACACACTCTTATGGAGGATTATGCCGATGACCTTATAGTTAAATCCAAGATAAGAGCATAACATTTATAGGTTTTAGACAAGATATTTCAAAGGCCAGAGAAGTATAAAGTGAGACTCAATCCCGAGAAATGTGTGTTTGGAGTAAAGTCAGGAAAGCTTTTAGGCTATATCATTTCCAGATGAGGCATTGAAGTGGATCCAGCCAAGGAAAAAGCAATCATAGAAATGCCTCCACCAACTAATCTCATTCAACTAAGGACATTACAAGGAAGAAATCAACCCATCAGAAGATTTATAGCGCAGTTAGCAGATAAGACACATCCTTTTCAACATTTACTTAAGAAAGGGAACCCTTTGCATGG
>VDFB02058782.1:0-28681 GCA_007258455.2 Sequoia sempervirens
GTTCTTTGGATGAGTTAAACTCTATCTGATATGGGTATTCAAGTTCCTAAACCTATTTCTATTCTTTGTGATAACACAAGTATGATAAATATCTCCCAAAATCATGTTTTTCACTCTTGCACTAAACATATTGCTATCAAGTTTCACTTTCTTCAAGAAAAGGTTTTGGCTCATAAGATTAGGTGGCTGATATTTTTACTAAGCCCTTAGCTAAAGAGTTATTTGAAAAGTTGAGACTTCGATTAGGAGTTATCTGTCAATCTTTACTTCTCTAATTTTACATGCATTGGCTTAGGGGGAGCATGTTATATATTTTGATTCACTTACAGCTCTCCTACAATCTTGGTTGTTGCACTGTTAGTTTTTTTTGCAGTTGTTTCTCATAGTTTTTTGGTTGGCTTCTTAGTTGTGATTCATGGAAATGCACATACTTCTCTTCTATCTCTTTCATTGAGGCAAAAAGGGGGAGAGTCATTTGTGTTTTTCCATCAAGGACAGAGGGGGAGTTTCTTGGTTCTCAGTTGTGTTCTGGTTGGTTTATGCTTGATGACAAAATTCACCTTTGGGTATCTTTCGGTGTGACATTCAAGTGGTCTTGGCGACAGTGGAAAAGTCTATCGGCATAAGTATTTCTCACTGCTAAGAGGTCTTGCCGAATGAGTTGGATCTCACTGACTAATACATAAGGAGGTTCATCGGCGTAAGAAATCCCTATCGACATGTTTCATCGAGCGCTTTGTGTCTTGGCGACCGACACAAGAAAGAACATATCGAAAAGAGTTGAGGCATCGATATAATGTCTTAGCAAACTCATCATGTCTCCTCGACCGACAACAAAGGGTGCTCTTCGGCAAGAGGTTTTTCTTTGTTGTAACATCTTAGCGAACTCACATTGTCTCCCTGACCAAAGGAAAAGGAACATATCGGCAGGAGTGTTGTATTTGGTATGTGGTCTCACTGAAGACATATTGTCTCACTGATCGTGCACCGAAAGGTCTTATCGGCAAAGGTTATGGCATCGCTGAAATGTCATAGCGATTCCGTGGTGTCTTACCAACTTGTACTCAAAGGTTATATCGGTAAGAGTTAGAGTCATCGGTATTGGGTCACAGCGAGTTTGTAATGTCTCAGTGACTCAGAGTGGATAAAGCATTTCGGTATGACTCATGTGCATAGAAGAAAGGTCTTAGAGAGTTTGAATTCTTATACCGATTGACAACATAAAGGTATACATCTCGGTAAGAGTTAGGGTTTTTGGCATGAGGTCTCGATGAGTGACCTCCGGTCTTGCCGATGGAACACAAAAGGACTTTGTCGGCATAGGATCTAACTTGTCTCAGTGACACAAAAGATGGTGGGTGACTTTCGGTATGACTCAAGCATTCTACGAGAGGTCTGCCCAATGATAGTATGCTATAGCGACACTCATAAGATAGAAGGATGCATCGGCGAGAGAGCCATAATGTCACAACAACACATAAGAGATAAAAGGGCTTTTGGTGAAACACAGTGTGATCTGCATAAGGTCTTTTCGATATCAAAAGGGTATAGCGACAGTGAATGAAACGAAAAGGGCATCTTGGTGAGAAACTTGCTTATGTCTCAGCGATTGGAAAGAACATAACATATGAGCTCTCGGCGTGACATAATGTATTCGTTATGTCTTCTCCCCAACTCTAATGGGTTATGGTGAAAGTGATAACTAAGAGGAATGTCTGGTGATTTAATTTCCTTCGGCAGAACTATCTAGATGTCTTATCGAATGGTTAACGAAGACTCAAACACTGTGGCCGACATCACTGATTGGCATCGAATCTCAGAACCATTACATGGCAGAATATTCATTGATTTTTCTTTTTTGAGCAATTGCATTTTTGAAATAATGGATGATTTGTAGCTCTCTGGATAAGCGTTACTCTTGATTTTTACCATCATCTACAGTCTATCATTATTCAACTTCATATTCAAAAATCAGCAAGAGAATTTCATAATCTTGTGAAAAACACTTTTTGAAGATTTCTTCATAATAGACATACTTGAAATGTATATATAAACCAATGTTGAAAATAGTGTAACTCTTTGATTGTAATTCTGGAATATTGTTCTTTGGCTATATCAAAAATGTATTAGGTAGATGAGGAAAATAGAGAGTTATGAGCTTGACTAAAAACAGAGAGATCCTCTGAGATATTTTTATTGTTCAGATGCATAATTTGAGGGGTTGGTAGTACTCCTTGAGATATCTCTAAATGAGGGGTTGGTGCTCCTTGAGTGGGTGCTCAAAAATCAGCCTATAAGGCATTGTGAACCTTTGTTTAAAAGATTAAGCCTGGAAGGCATTTCAGGAGTGGTTTTATACCCCAAGAGGGTTTTCCACTCAGTAAAATCTTGAGTCTCCTTGTTCTTCTGAGTTCTCTCTGCTTTACTGTGTTGTTATTTTAGTTCACTGTTTGGTTATTACTTTTCTCAATTCTATTTATGAATGATTACATTCAACTCATGAATGCATTAATCAGAGTATATTGAGATCAAATCTGAGCTATGGTTTTTGAATTTTTGAAAATTGGTCAAATCTGTTAAGACACTGATTCACCCCCCCCCCTCTCAGTGTCATTTTAACTCCAACAAAGGCGAGACTAGAAAAACATGGGCAACACAAACTTGGATCTGGTGGTTATATGAAATTAGTCGCATGAATTGTAAGTATCAATAAATGAAATATTGCATCCAAATAATAAATTGCAAACAATTTTTGTTTTATCACACCATAGAAGCAAAATTGATGATCTTATGCAAAAATGCAGGGCTCTAAATTGAGCAGAGTGCCCATAGAAGAGGACCTGAAGATTTCCTTCTAGAAAGGCTATGGAGTCGTGGCTGAACACCTAAGACTCTTGACTGGGAAAACACAAGATTCCACTGCATCCAACACGTGCAGGTAAATAAACTTAATGAAGTTTATTTAAAATTGAATACTTGTGCAATCTATTCAATATTAATTTCAACCATAAAGTAATTATGTGCCTATTTGTTTTAAATAGGAAAGCAATGATAATACTACATATGACATTGGAATGTAGCCTAGTGAGGGTGGAGCACAACCTGCAGATGAAGGTCATGGTGTGCATCCCGGTACTGGATGTATTCATGTGCTATGAAAATGGCAATATGGATTAATACAATTAAACATGTTTAATTGCAATTGGTGTATTAATTAATGTAACCTTTCATGTTTCAACTTTAGATCATGTAGAGCGTGATCAACATGTTGAGCATGGTTAGGCTAGACAAGATTAGGAACATGTTGTAGCCCCATCATGTAAAGAGGACCACTCCAATGTTCTTTTAAACATATTTAATTCCAATTGGTGTATTAATTAATGTAACCTTTCATGTTTCAACTCCAGAGGATTTAGAGCGTGTTCAACATATTGAGCATGAGGCTATAAGACAAGATCAGGAACATGATGTTGCCCCATCAAGTAAAGAGAGCCACTCTAATGTTCTTTTAATTAATAAAATAATCTTAAGAATAATAATAAAACATATCAATTTAACATTTCTTTGTTATTGTAGCAGACCCCCCCTTGCAGCGGCCTCCACGTCATGAGTACACAACTAGGCATACATTAATGTCACAAGTATAGGGCAGAACAACTAAAGGGGGGACATATGATTTAGAAAATTATACTCCACTTCTTTTTTTAGCTACAAAAAGAAATTAAAAAAGAGTGATTGTAATCATATTATGACAACCATATTTTTGATAATATGTAAAAGACTAAAAGAATGAATTTTATATGTTAATGAATGAATGTGAATATGTTAATGAATGAATGTTAGATGTTATTAATGGATGAATGAATAAATGTTGTATGTTATTAATGGATGAATGGATGATTAATGTTATATGATCGGGTATGGGGAATTGAGAGTGCTGTGAGGGGGGGGGGAAGGGCCAAATGAGCTTCCACCATCACGTGGTTGGCCTTGTTAAGTAGATAATATTAAACTATTCTTAAAACAAAGAGAAGCTCAATAAGGTAATGCACTTTTCAATAATTTTTTTTAAAAAACTACAGGGTTTCGTCACAATTTTGAAAAACATAGCCCAACGAACCACAAAAATATGCGATGAGGTTGTTGTGCACATGACGTAGTTTTCCTCGTAATGGAAATGGCAGTTTTATCCACCTTGTAAGAAAATGGATGAGTGTTTGGTGTTTTTTCAACGATTTCAAATGGGCGTTCTGCAATGTTTTGTGGTTTTTTGCATCGATAGATGGGCGAATTTATGTTGATTTTGTGATGGACATCATCAACATTTTTCATGGCATTGATTGACGATGTTAGGTCATGGTTTCAACATATAAAAATTAGTCGTTAAAGTGACAAAAATCTAATGACGAAATTTAAATTAGTGTTACATCCGTAAGTCGACAATATTTTTTCAATGTCACCAAACATTCATCATAATTTGTAGTCAAATATATTAGTGTTTTCATTATATTTATACTTTAACTCTTATCTTGCTATGGCTATTTTGATACATGCTTCTGCACCATCATGCTCCCCTTTACCATGCTTAGCCTCACAAAAGTTCCATGTATGTTGAACTCCTATAATATTATGCATCCTGCTCAACCAATAGAACATCTATGAGTTCTTGAATTGTGATGCAAAATTATCCAAGACCATATGATATGCTGACAGAATGATATGCCCCTTCTAGTAAAACCATGGTAGAACACTTGCAAGAAACCTTACACGAACACTATAAAATGTATGTGATCATCGTTGATATAAAAATGATACTACCTTATGATCTTTTATGTCATCCTCTATACTGTCACTAACATGAATTAATGTTTTGCGCAAAAA
This sequence comes from Sequoia sempervirens, assembly GCA_007258455.2. Classification (NCBI taxonomy): domain Eukaryota; kingdom Viridiplantae; phylum Streptophyta; class Pinopsida; order Cupressales; family Cupressaceae; genus Sequoia; species Sequoia sempervirens. Next base: position 4,882 of record VDFB02058782.1, read on the forward strand.
ATATAGCAACCTATGTGGAGTTGTAATACTATGATTACACCTCATTATGTGGATGTAGACTATATTTCTCTGCAAAGTTGACTAAAACAATGCTTCCAAGTGGAAACATGTCCTTGCATAACTTGAATTTCAATTCTAACCATTGAGCTCTATAGGTATTCCTTGCATACTCATATACTATACTATCATGAAATATAGACATAAATTGATACACTAGAATATTTTGAATAACCAAATCACACCTTTTTTCTTCTTTACCATCTTTTATATTGTAGGCCATTATCTTATACTTGTTGAATTTTTCTAGTTTATTTCCAACATCAGTGTACTTTGAACCACATGTTTACATATTGGCATACATTGCAAGCCACCACAATGGTGACATTTGCCAGCTAAGCATAATTTATTATAGAATAATTAACATTACTATCTTTCACATAAAATTGTTGATATGAATTTTTTTGAAGATGTAGGTGGGGCATGTATGCCATATTCTTGCAAAACATTGTTAGCATGCAAATCTAAACATATACATCGATCAACATCAAAATAGTTAGAAAACTCAATATGTACTCTATAACAACAAATAGTGTATGTGTGATTTATTTTGACATAGAAAGGATTTAGCATTTCAAAAAATATTTTCAAAAAATTTTAAATTGAGGATACATCTCTAGAAATTTACCAAAAAAATATTTGGATGTCACTCACAATTTCGACTACCAATTCTCTTTCTTACCACATCTCTTTGATTCAAAGATACCCTTGTGTTATTATTACAAAATTATTTAATTAGGGATCTCAATGATTCAACAATTGGTTTATCTTTTCATAGTAGTCTCCCCAAAAATTCCCATAATTCAATATCATTAGTGTCCTCAATTATTTGGGGTATGTTTAGGATCATCATAGAAAGAACATGCCCTTAAGTGGCAAAAAATTCAGAAAAATCAAAGTTAGGCAACTTGATGTAAAAATTTGAATAAGTTATCTATATTATTTTAAAAATATGTAAGAATAGAATATGTAGAAAATTGAATGTAATTTCTAAACTACTAGGTTTATTTTTAAAAAATAAAAATCTATTTGGTGAAAATTTGAAATTTCAATGTTATAGTGCTTAAATGTCAGGGAAAAAATAAGTAGGTGTATGTCTGACCACCCTAACCACAATAAAATGATAATAGTAATATTTTAGATGTAAGTAGAGGACTTGTGTCATGATGTGAAGCATATTTTTTGTAATTATTTCCAAGTAAATAACTAATTATGAATTTTTTATTACAAATTTTAAAAAATATAAAAAACTCGTATGTTTGACCACCTTAACTTGGTCAAAACTTCATGAAATTCAATTTTATTTTTTTAATCCTATAGTATGCAAAGCATAGAATGTGACACATATTTCAAATTCAAAAAATGTGATACCGTTTGAAAGCTATAGATGTTTTTCAATCAAGCTATCAATCAAGACTTTAGTAGTAATTCAAATAGAAAATGAATAATAATAATTTATTAAATTCAAAGTAAACCATAATTTATATTAATGGAAAGTTGAAAATCTCTTTTAAAAACCCTTTTTATTTCATCAATTTTGGGTTAAAAAAAAGTTATCAACCACATATGGGTATGTATAGGATCATCATGGAAAAAACAGGCCCTTAAATGACAAAAAATTCAAAAAAAATAGAGTTAAGCAACTTGACATAAAAATTTGAATATGTTATCTATATTATTTCAAAAATATGTAAAAATAGAATTTGTAGCAAATTTAATGTAGTTTCTAAAATTATACTAGGTTTATTTTTTATTTTTAAATCTATTTGGTAAAAATTGAAATTTCAATGCAATAGTACTTAAATTTCAAGGAAAAATAAGTAGGTGTCTGCTTGACCACCCTAACTACAATAAATGATAATATTTTTATATGATTTTAGATATAATTAGGAGGACTGTGGTCCGATGTGATACATATTTTTTGTAATTTTTTCCAAGTAAATAATTAATTATGAATTTTTTATTACAACTTTTAAAAAATTTAAAAACTCGATGTCCTGACCACCTTAACTTGGTCAAAACTTCATGAAATTCAATTTTGTTTTTTAATCCTATAGTATGCTAAGCATAGAATGTCGACGCATGTTTCAGATTCAAAAAATGTGATACTGTTTGAAAGCTATAGATGTTTTTCAATCAGCCTATCAATTAGGACTTTAGTCATAATTCAAATAAAAAATAAATAATAATTATTTATTAAATTCAAAGTAAAGCATAATTTACATTGGTGGAAAGCTGAGAATCTCCTTTAAAAACCATTTTCATTTCATCAATTTTGGGTAACAAAAAATTCATTAGCCACATACCCTACACATACCCATCATATCACCACTTTTTGGTCCATCATGATCCTGTACATACCCATACCCTACACATACCCATCATATTGCAACTTTTTGGCCCATCATGATCTTGCACATACCATTCGACACCTTCCAATGACTCTCAATAATTTTTTTCTATTTATTCTCAATGCTTCATTTCTCTTTCTAATGAGACAAGCTTTCTTCGTTTGATTACTTACTATTGTTGATGTAATAACATGTCATGTGATATTACTACCTTTTGTGCATGAGGTGGTACCCACGCTCTCATGTGCATTCACTAGATTCTTCACAATAGATTTTTCACTTGAAGCTTTCAATGTTCTCAATGCAAGAATCTTCATAATGGACCTATACTTTAGATTTCTCATCATTTCAACAAATAATTGACATCTTGCAGTTTTATTTAATTTTTCAAACAATAATCTCCAAATATTATTAGCATTATCTTCTACAAGTATGTTTTGGAATCTTCTCATCCATCGACTGCAGAATATTCTCATCAATATCAATCAAAAACTTTGGATTTCCATGCAAAATTCTAAGAGGTGTTCTCAAATGTAATTTTTTCTTAACATTAGGAATTTTACACAATCAAAGCCAGAAACCAGCTCAACAATATTGACATGGATTGTGGAAACTTGATATCATTGATTAGTTATTTTATTAATATTTAAATGAGATGGGATAGATGGCATACCTTCGATTGGAGATGAAATAGATGACATACTTTGAAATTGAGATGGGAAAGATAGAGTACCTCCTTCTTCACATGTGAGTGATGATATGCTTTCAATTTTAGATGTGGTAGATGATGTCCCTCCATCTTGACTTGTGGTAGAGGATGTGTCTCCAACTACGAGATTCAAATCTCTCATTGCATAAAGGTTTTGCATTCATTTCCTTTGTGTTTCCAATTCCATATCTCTCGTGAGTGGTTCATTTTCCTCTTGAATTGGAATGTCTTCTACTATCATGTTCAATTTCCTTTTTTCACAAAGTTTCCTCATTTCTTCTCTTTTCTTTGCACTCAGTGCTTCTTGCTCATCTTGTGTTAGATGACGTGTCCTTGATAATTTATTTCCATGATGAAGAATTATATTTGCATCATGAAAAAGAGATAAATATTAGTTCCACCATGGTACTATAGAGTAAGTAAATATCTTACAAAAATCTAAAATTATTCATCAAATTACGATGTACAATATATGATAGTCCAAAGAGGCATTTAACAATCAAAGGGCAGCCAAATGCAAGGAGTTGCAAGTTTGATAGTAAGTGAGAGGTTGTATGTTCAAACATGAAAAACAAAGGGAAACAAAGGGAATGATGAGGTACTAACTGATTATAAAACTAAATATTTTTAGTTTTGTAGGGTATTCCAATCAAAAACATAGAGGTGGTGTCATTGGGGCACAAAGAATGAGAAAAATTAAGCAAATGGGACTATCATAGGTATCTTAGGACTGTTATATCTTAGGACCATCATAAGTGTTTTAGGAATGACATAATTTTTTAAGGACTACATCATAAGTCTCTAAATACTATCATAATTTTCTCCTTCCAGCTCCTAATTCTCATTTAACCAAATAGTATCATCTATGTTATAAGTAGTCTAAATAGTACTCTAAATTGGTTTCATTTGTGTTGTGTACCACTAGTGAATTTATCTCAAATGTAAGAGAATGCTTATGTATGTTTTTTTCTAGCTACCCTATTAAGAACTTGTCTCTTACACAATGAATTATATCCTTATGTTTCTAAGTAAGCATCTCCCTAGTGATCTTAAGGAGCTGCTACACTTTAGGCATCAATTTAGATTCATCCAACATTCAAGTGATATGCCATCAATGTTTTCCACCTAATGGGTTACTATTGGTCTATTTAGGACTAGAGGAGTATATGGTGTGTGAAGGGTAAGCGATACTATTTAAAGTGATAGTGGGGAGGGGAAGAAGTGGGTGTATGAGTACAAATTGTGGGGATTGGGAATGGGAGTAAAGAAAGGTAGAAGATTCATGTGAATGAGAATGAAGTGAAGCATCATGAGGGAGTTAGTGTCCCAAAATTTTGGTCAATTCATTTTAGCATGTCCAAGCCATAAGATTTGTTCATAAGGAGGCATTAAATATCATCAACTAGAAATTTTACTTAATACCTTTTAGCATGTCCAATTCATAGGATTTGGTTAATTCCTTTTTTATGATACATTTGGTGACAATGACCTTGTAGTTTACTTGATGGTATGTTATGATAGGGAATGATGAGGTAAGAAAAGAGCATGAGGAGGGCTAGTAAAGGGAATGAAGAGGGAAAAAAAAGGGCATGAAGAGGGTAGCACAGGGCATGAGGAGGGGCAACAAAGAGCATGGAGAGGGAAGCAAAGGGCATGAATAGGGAAGAAAAGGGAATATGATGAGGGTCAACAAAGGGTATGAAGAGGGTAGCAGAGGGGAAAATGAGGGCTAGGTACAAAAAGAACCATAACCATCAACCACTTCATTCAACATGTGTGAAGAAAAGCTTTTAATATGATGTGATAGTTGATGTGATGTGTGCCATGGTGTATAGGGCATTTTGTAGTTGGAAATAGTGTATCCCCTGCAAAGTGTACACATGGTAAGTGGTGTAGAAGGGATTATGGCATGTATGGGAATCCTGTATTTGGAACTAGTGTGGCTCCCACAATGTGTATGCATGACCACCTTATAATGTTGACATAGATGGAATCATGGGACATAAGGAAATCAATGAGTTATTACTTGTGTGGGCCAACATGTGCACACATGACGCCATATAAACTTGGAATATAATATAATGCATCATGGAATTGGAGGTAGTGTTATATGCATGTGCAAGCATGACACTATTCAAATTGAATGTGGTATGGCATCACATAGTAAATTTGACAAGAGAGAAGCAATTTGATGTGGTGATTTTGGCACACTAACCAAAAATATATTTTCTCAATGAGTTAATTAGAGTTAAAATATAATAAAATAAAATATACATTGAGTTTCTTTTGTCTAAATTTGTTTCATTTGAATAATAAAATGACATCTCAATAAGAAAGGATAAAAATTTATCTTTTAAGGAATGGTATGTTGAGTACTATAAGGACAAGGATGATTAATATGATGCATTTGATTATATTATCAAAATATAATCTAATCCCTTAGCAAACTCTAATGCATTTGATTAAGGGTATGCATGTTGAGCACTCATAATTTTGAATACTTAGCAAAATATATTCCCAAAATCAACATGATAACAAAATAAAAGCATTATATTAATCATGTATGATAAGAAGTGATAAAGAACCATAAGACAATGAAGGAAAATGTAAAGAAAATGTATAAAGACTTGACATACCTTAAAATCCAAGATTCAATTTGAGAAACTACTCAATTATGTGTAGTTTTTTTTTTCTTCTTGCATCAAACTCGTCAAGAATTTGAGCTTTTCATAAAGTTTCTTCCTTTTCAACATTTAATTCTATATAACTATAATAGAATTACTAAAAAATATAGAATTAACCTATCTATAATATGAAATTATAACAATAAAATAATAATTAACATTGCAACACTACAAACATTAAAATTTAAGTTCATATAATCAAATTTGATGTGAATTATTTTTTATTTCCTATTTCCTAAGTTGGAAAACAATAAAATGGTGATGCAAAGGTGGTGGAATACCTAAAAACTACATGTGCTTTCCTTAACAACATGAAAAAGCATTTTTTGTTGGATAACGTGTAGATGTAAGAGAATAACAGAGCATGTGGGCCTAGATCATGGGTGTCATGCTCTTTTTTACTATTTTTAGAATTTCAAAAAATGTTCTCATGTTATAATGTGAGCACACTTTGGCTTGCACTAAATGGTGAAAAATCTCAACTTTTCCAAACTGTGCTCGTGTTTTGGATTTGATGAATTTGTTAAGGTTTCTTTAACATTATCATATCTATGCAGGGGGTTAGGTTGAGGTATATGTATGACACCTTTCTTCAAGAAATGATGATACCTTGTAAGTTCTATATATGTTTTTTTTTAGTGTGATATGAAATTTCACCATAATTCCCTTTTTATATGTAATATGTGTCATTATACATGACATGACCCTTTGTGTGTGTGTGTTTCCATTCAATGCAACATCCCTATACCCTATATACTTAACAATATACTCTCAAACCCTCATCATATTCCTTATAACCTCAACCCTCTACCCTATACATTAAACTATCAACCCTAATCCTTCAACCCTATACATTAAAATCTCAACCCTAATCCCTTAACCCTTAACCCTTAACCCTCAACTATAAACCCCCTACCCTATACATTATACCCTCAAACCTAATCCCTCAACCCTATACCTTAAACCTCAAACCATCAAACCTAAATCCTCAACCCTCTACCCTATATATTTGAACCATAGATTTTTGTGGTTTAGGATGTTATGACTCTTTTGCCCAATTAGGGTTTTTCACCTAAAGGAAAGCTATAGATCCCACAGAAAATCTAGGTGGTTCACTCAAAATAATGCAAGTAAAATGAAAATATGCCTAAATTCAATGATCTAGATGCAAAAAACTAATAAAATTGTTTGATTATTTATGCAAAACCTAAGAAATATGAATTGTTTGAAAACATAGTGTGATATGAAAAAATGAACTAAAAACATGCACAAGTGAAATCATAACTTAATGAAATTGAATAGAGTGAACATGGAGGTAGAATGCTGATGTTGGAAGGTTTTGGAATGTTACAGAAATCACTTTTGATGACTAGTGAGACTCATTCACCATAGATGGTGAATCAGTGCTACTCTTGGTAAACTTTGCAGAAACAGGTTTCAAAGTGTCGAGAACTGAAATCTGAAGAAAACACCTTTTCCAGCCTAGTAGTGGGACTCATTCTTCACTGATGGAGAATTAGTCCACCTACAAAAGTCTACAAATTTTGAAGTCAACTCTATGGGTCCAGATCTGCACTTGTCTTCTTATCGGGTTGATGGAACCAAATTTGCAGAAAATAGGTTGAATGATGTCTCCAAGCTTGAATTAGGTTTTTGTTGACTTGAATAGCTTTGATGACTTGTTGAATACTTTTCAACACCTATTTCTTTGAAAAATTTTCCTACAAGACCTACAAACACACATGCAAACAGGGGGAAAATGGTTAAGGGCTAGAGTATAGGATTTTTCCTTGGTTAAATCCCTACCTTGGTAATCAAACCCTTGATAAAGAAATGAAATGAAAATAAGAAAGGAATGATGAAAAAAAAATATGAAAATGTTATAAAATCACTAAACCCTTGTTGTTGAAGTTTAAAGATATGTCAATGGCTACTCCAAGATGCTTGAATGACAGAATGAAATGATTGAATGTATGATTAGTGAACTAGGTGATTGGGTGAATGGGGGGTTAAAATGGATATAAAAACACTTATTTATACATACTTATGCCCTAATTTCCCGAAAATACATCACAGGCCAACCTAAGGTCTTAATGAATGAAAACCCAAAAGAAATTTGAGATTATTTTGAATCTTGTGCCAAGAGGGACTCATTCACAACCCATGGAAAATGGGTCCCACTAAAAGAATGCAAGTGGGTGTTGGAAATTATATTGTCTTTAATGTTGTTTGTGGGGTTTATATTCAAAAACACACTTAATTAAGGCCTATAAGTGCATAAAGGGGCCAAATAAAGCATAAGAAAGGTGTAATTAGTGATGACAAGCCTAGAGAAGTGTGAAAGTTTGTTACAAGACTTTACAATAGTTTAGAATAAGGCTTGGTAAGGGATAAAAAGGGAATATTTAGATGACTTATAATAAGTAGAGTCTAGAAAAGTGTATAAATGTGTTACAACACTTCACAACACCTTCAAAAGAAATGATAAAGTATTAATAATTTGAATATTCAAGACCTAATGTGAATGCATAAGTTACATTGCAACAATAAATCTATGAAAAATATGTCAATCATCATAGGAAAAAGACCGGATGACCATGAAAATGTCTAAAGATCCATTTTTCTATGGTACATCTAGTGCCCACTTTATTGAGAGGATGAACTTGCTTCAAACTCACACTAAAGTAGCCATGCATATCGAGAGAGGGATCCAAATGCACTTATGCTAGCAAGATGAGATAACAATGATCAAGAGGGATGATCAAGCCTCCAGGATGAAGATCCCATGGAAAAATAAACATAAGAACAAAGGAACACACATATTAAAGAGAAGAGAAAATGGAGAGGGAAAGGAAAAGGTTGGATCAAGCTTCGCTCATTTATCCAGCTAGTTGTGGATCAGATCTAGGTTGTTTGTCCAAAAATGAAAATTCATACTCACTTTGGGGTGATAGAACTCATGGCAGTCCATCGGGTGAGAAGACCCAAAAGGTGATAAACATATGCTCGGCTGGTATGTACTCACAAACACATAGGTGGTTATGGGGAAATTCATATCTCAGAATGGGCTTCCCTCTCAACCATATCAAAGTTATACCTCTTGATAAATTTAATAAAGCACCACAAAGGAAAATGTCAGTTCATACTTCATGAGACAAGCAAATCTTCATATGCTTATAACTCATAAACAAGCAGGATGACACTATAGACATGTAACTTGTGTTATACAAGGCAGCCATATAAATGCAAAAATGTAAAATGCAAAAGAAAGTTCAAATGAGTCTTGTTAAGTTCATGTGAGGTCTGTAACTTAGGGAACATTTTGTCTAATGTATCCAAGAGAGAACCAATCAAAGAATAGAATATTCAAAACTTAGGGGATGTAGTGCATTGCATCAAGCCACCAAGAGGAATTTAATATGCTAAGAGAGATCACACTTATGAAGGACATCACACCCTATTTAAAAAAGAAAAATGAAAAATGAATTATGACAATGTATGCCCCCACTTTAAAAGAATTGCTACACACCATTCTATGAGAAATTATTTTAAAGTAGCAAATGAAAAATGAAAAAAAAAACAAGACATGAGAGCCAACTTGGAAATCCCCTATGCCAAGTCATACATTTTTGAGTAAGGCTATGTCATGCAAATGAAAAAGGAACAAAAGAAAGAGGGGTTTCCCCCAAAAAAGGAACACACCAAACACATAAGGGATCTATGGATTTGGGGTCAGTAGGTTTGTTGCTGCAATGTTTTTATTAAAGGGAAAAAACAAAAGAAAAATAATTTATTTTGGGTCAAAATGGAAGAGACATTTTGGTCTCAACACTTTGCATCATCCCCAAAAGGAAAACACAAGCGAAAAGAAAATGAAAATATTTTGGGTCAACATGAAGGAGACATTTCGACCTCTCAATGCCTTCCATCATCCCCAAAAGGAAAAGCACAAGAAAAAGCAAAAAAGAAAGTAAAAGGACCAATTGGGTCAACATGGAAGAGACATAGGGTGTGTCAACACTTTGCATCATCCCCAAAAGGAGAACACAAAAAAAAAGAAAAAAGGAAAAGATAAAGTATGAGATATAGAAGAATGTAGATACAAATAGATGAAGTGCACAAAGAGAGGGAGAACATCAAACACACATTACATGGGAACACAATACGCACATGAAATCACACCAAAGAAAAAGACAAAGGAAATTGTAAAAAAAAGGCTGGTGAAGGAAAATGCAAGTCAACCATCTAACAAGTCATCTGCCTCCCAATCATGTTTAGTGTATTGTGAGGGTGGTTGACTATCCAAAGGGAGGATTGCAAGTGTCGAACCAGGGGAGGTACCAAGTTCTTCACTTGGTGTAATAGATTTTTCATTCAAGCTCATGGAAGAGGAAAATAAAGAATTTAGATCATTATGCACCTCTTCATCTATTTTAGAGATCTCCTCATCATCATCATCCAGATTAATCACGACGGGAGGACAGATGGTAATTTCCAATGAAGGGAATGTATCAAGAGTTGTGGTTGTTGTATCAGATCATTTTTTTTTATGGTTGTATAATACTATCTTGTGGCAGGTCAGGAGGAGGAGGGTGACTAGGTATTGCTTATGTCAAAGGTGGAGGTTGATTTTCTTTGTTTTCTTCTACTTTTAATTGGTGGGAAATTAGGTGACATCGACGCCTACGCTCCCTAGCACAATAGTTTCGTTTGATTCTATTTTTAAGTTGTGTAGGTGTAAAAGTGGGTTGAACAACCATAGGATCCTTTTCTTCCTGAGGAGGAGGAATGTAAGGAACTGAAAGAGATGAGTCAATCACTTTCTATTTTTCTTTATAAACTTGTTTAATGTGAGGATGCATGACAAGATTGGTTTCATTGTCTCTTGGGCGTTTAGACGATGAAGGTGAAGTGCTTATTGTTGGTTTCTTGTGAGGTTCCATTGTTTACATTTAGGTTTGGATTCAGGTTGAAGAATTGTCTCATCTAGGATAGGAGTAGCGGAAGTGGACGGGGACATGTGGCAAAGAGACAATTCAACTATTCATTTGGCTTTGAATTTTTGGTAAGTAATGAAAAATAAGTCTTTGCGAGGGGTGATGGGTTCCATAGGTTCAGGCCAAAAGGCTTATAAGGAAAAATTACCATTAGAAGACAATGGATTAAAGCCACTATGGTGTATAGTAAATATCACATTGTCAAGAAAAAACTTCAAACATTTATGAATGACATAAGGGATAAATTTCTTTGAGTGAAGCCAAGGATGACCTAGCTGTAAACGAAACTGATCTAACTACGGGATGATAGAGAATGTTACATCCAAATTAATTTTTTTAGGTCCTATCTATAATGGGAGTATGATCAATCTGATCATAGGGCACACAAAACTAATATGTTTTTTAATCCATGCTATTGGTTTCTCATAATCATCTTGATAAAGATCATGTAATACTAAAAATTCTTCTGTGATTATGTTCTTTCCACAAGCGGAATCTATCAATATCCCATTGGTGGGCTTACCATATATGTAGTCGGCTATGTAAAGAGGACCATCGAGAATTTTTTTAAGTATATCATGAGAGTAAAAATTAATATCAAGAGATTTTCTAGTTGTGCCCTTACAAAGGATAACATCTCTCGTACCCACAATTTCATCCATAGGATTAACATGGGAAACATTTGGAGTAACATCATGTTGTTCAGTATTTGTATCAACATTCATCACATCCATGTTTGAAGGTTCATTAGCTTTGAAAAATGATATATTGTTCTTAGGCATGGGGTTGGTAAAAATTTGCAAATTCTGATTGGTGGGCAATGAATGTATTGTCTGTAACATTAATATTTGAAATGGATAGATGGCCAGAATCAATGAGGTCTTGCACTATGTGTTTGAGATGCTTGCATTGTTGTGCCATGTCCATTTTGGTGATGAAAATGACAATAAGAAATCGGTTTAAAGGTGGGTGGTAAAGGATTGGTAGGATCAAGTGGTTTGACTGTAGGAAAATTGATCATTTGTTGTTGTAGCAGTTGAGTCATTGTGTTATGTAGAGTATTGGGTAAAGGAGTAAACTATCTCTTCAAGTCCCCATAGGTAAAGGGAACCACTAATTTAATAGATGCCACTTGAGTATTAATGGGTTGAGTTAGTTGTGGAGAAGGGCCCAGATTGAACTGTAAGAATCCTTTGTTTGGTTTTCTAAATTTTTGTGAGTTATTTTGCTTGCTTTGTTCAGACTTTTTAGTTTGGGTAGAAGTGGACTTTACATCATGACTAGTAACTAAGTTATGATAGTCACAGAGGGTTGTGCATAAATGCATGAAAGAAGGAAATTTCATCATGGTCAATTTATGTTAAATGCGAGCTTGCAAGTTTTCAATAAACATCTTTTAGAGATGTGAATCATGAACCTTGACATCTACTTAAGCATACAATGACTGATAGCGTGAAATGAAATCAGTTATTTTTTCATCCGCATTTTTTTTACACCTCATTAAATCATCCATTGTATTTTTGGGATCCATATGGACTTGAAAATGACTTATAAAGGCACCAAAAATTTCATTAAATCATCAAATTGAATGATTGGGTAAAGAGGAAAACCACTCCAAGGTAGTATCCTTCAAAGTCCTAGGAAACAATTTAGCTAACAGTTTATCATTAAGGAAAAAATCACTACACAAGGTTGTGTCTATGCTTTTCCATGATTAGTAGGGTCTTTGGTGCAGGAGCACTTAGAAAGCATTATGTAACACTAGGCAAATTTGGAATCCTAGGATAAAATTTTGTGGTTTTTATGTTTTAAGGTCATGTTGGCCATTTAGTTTTATGTTGAGGTGTTAGAACATGTTAGGAGGAAGGTGGATCAATAGCTCATGGTGGAATGGATGAGTTTCACAACTTGTTTCCACTAGGATTCACTAAGAATGGGAAATAAAGCCCAAAATGTTGCATTTGTGCAATTTTGGCCTAAAGTGGTGGTTATGTCTGACCAAGGGAAGGAGTAACCACCTTTTAAACCTTTAAAAGTTAGACCTAAAACTGGAATGGAGGTTGGAGAAGCTTTGTATCATTTGGAGTTTGCAGTTCATATGGAAAAATAATGAAATTCTTGTAAATTTTCTGGTTTTTAGCTCTTTTAGTGTGTTAATGGAGGGTTCCAAGCACTGAGCAGTGTGTGGCAGGTGTGTTATTTATTTTACAAGCTTTGTGTGGTCATTAGTTGAGTTGTTTCATCCTTTCCTAGCTTTTTTCTTAGTAGGTTTTGTTTCTTTCCATTGCTGATCAGTCCAGTAAGTTGTTAATCATGGAGTCTTAGACCTCTATTTTCCACTATACCTAGTGTATAGTCCATGGGAAATGAGGCTAAGCTCCATTCCTATACATAGATTAGGTTTAGGAGTCTGTAGGTGGAAAAGTATCATGGGAAAAGTCTTCTCCTAGGAGAGCTTGACTGTGCCCAGTTAGGAATGATAGTGAAAACCAAGCACTAACATTGCAGGGGTGTCAATTATCTAGCAAACCAAGGTGTGTGGTGGATGAAGGAGGCCTTACAAAGGTTTGGCATGAAAGAAGAGGTTTCACCAGTCCATCTGAAGGTTGTATTAAACTAACAATTCACTGTGTGGTTAGGAAATGGCCTCAAAAGCCCTAATTCTTACAAAATGAGGGTTACGCCTGTGTACGGACGGGGAAGGCCTATAACCTCAAAAATCCTTGAGAGGTAGGAAAATGAACCAGGGTCTCCAAAGGAGGTTTGTGATGTTATTTAGTAAGATTGGAGTTTAAGCCTATTTTCTCAGGTTAGGAGGCCTAATTGGGGCTCGAGGGCTAGTAGCCCTTTTTAAACCCTAGAGTAGGGTTTGGTGAGAGTGATGGAGAATTGGTGATTGGTGGATGAACAAGAACCCTAGAGGGATGGTTTTGAAGCCATGGAAGACATCACACACCCCTGCATTGAATTAGTGAAGGTTGGAGGTTTAGCTAGCCTTTAGGAAGATTAAGGGCTAAGGAGAGAATGGCAGAGAGAGCACCAAGATTGGCTTGGTTAGGGAAATGGAGGTGATATTAGGGTTGGCCAGGAGAGCCAGGGGTGCCTAACAAGCATTAGGTCCTATAGGTTAAGAAGGTGTAGAGTGACATCAAAGGGTATTTCTGAGGTGAGACCCAGAGCATGGAATAGTGAGTGTTCCATCCAACCCTACCCTATCAAATTTGTATCAGAGAAAGCAAAATATTTGGGAAGAATCTTGTATGTCTAAGATTGAGTCTAGTGATTCCTCCATCATGGTGACAAATGCAGAATTGGCCAAGATGGTTGAAGAGCAGGAGGAAGATAATAGACTATTGAGGGAAAGAATAGCCCAACTTGAACAAGTAGTGAGGAGCGTGCAATTTGAAGGAAGGGTACCAAAGGAAGAAGAGGTTGCAGAGGAAGACAAGACCCCTGAACCTGACCCTATTCTAAAAGAAGAGCCTTTCTTGAAGGCATTAGGCTTTGAGTGGAAAAGCACTTGAAGGCATACCACTATTTAGTGGAAAAATGGAAGTCGATTTAGTTATTGATTGGATAGAGGGAATGGAAAACCATTTTGAATGTGATGGAGTCACTGAAGCATAGAAGGTAAAGGTGGCCAAATCAAGACTAAGATGTTTTTCCTTGACATGGTGGAAATTCATTTAGACAGAGAGGGAAAAGGAAGGAAAACAACCCATTTCAACTTGGAAAGGAATGGTTGCCAAAGTGAGGGAAGCATACATGCCAGATGTCTATGAGATTGAGTTACACAGGAAAATACAAAGCCTAAGGTAGAAAGACCGAGATGTGAATACCTATAGAGAGGAGTTCCAAAAACTTTGTATGAGGTCTAATGTTTGAAGATGAAATTCTCAAGGTAGCTAGGTATCTTAATGGCTTGAAATGAAACATTCAAGAGGAGATTGCTCTTCTAAGTCCCAAGACAGTACACCAATGCTATCAATTGGCCATAAAGATTGAGGAAAGAAGCAAGAGGAAACAAGACTAGGCTTCTAAGGGTAGAGGCAAAGGCAGAGATCAAAGAGATCAAAGAGGATAGCGAGGTGGCTACCAAGGTAGAGGCAATGACCAAAGAAACCAAGGAGAGTTTAAATCCACATATCATGGCAATGACACCTTCTGAATGAGGGTATAACAGTGGGGACCTCAAAGGAGGTTTAAGCAGGGAAGGAAAGAGGGCGAGGCAGGGAGCAATTCATGCGCCTGAGCATGAAATCTACCATTGTGGATAAATGGGGTCATCCACATACTTATAAATGCTCGAGAGAAATCATATTCATCAAGAAATGAGAAAGGGTAAACCTGCACAAAGAGGACCACCATGGAGTCCCTAAGTCATCGAGGTTAGTCACATTGAATCTAAGGTGGGAGAAATCTGATGTTGTTAGAGTTTTGATGGATGGCCAGAGTCAGGAAGAGCCAAAGCAGGAGAAGAGCTCTATTTAGAGTAAGGTGCAGATACTTGGTAAGAGTATGCAAAGGTCATAGTAGATTGAGTTCCAGCAGACAATATCTGGAAGGTAGTAATGGAAACTGAAATTGGAGAAGGTACCCCACACTAACCCCTACAAGGTCACATGGCTAAACAAAGGCCCAGTGTTTTAGTGAATGAGCAAAATGCTTGATTGGAGTTTTTCCATTGGAGGGTACAAGGGACAAGTTAGTTTGTGATGTGTTACCCATGGATGCCTACCATCTACTGTGGGTAGACCATGGAAATAAGAAAGGGTGCCATATGATGGGGAAAGAGAACACTGCATCTCATTCCAAGAAGGATGGGAAGACTTTCAAGTTGCAGTCACTGTCAGAAGAAGAAGAGGGACAGTCAAAGACACCAAGTGTCATGTTGAGTAGTGGGAAGGATTTCCTTAACAACCTACATCAAGGGGGTGAAGGATATGTGGTTATGTTACAACCTAAAGAAGAAGACAAGGCTGAAAAGATAGTCATACCCGGAGCAGTCCTAAAGTTGTTGGATCAGTTCAAGGACATTGTAAGTAATGGTGCACCTGCAACTCTACCACCAAAGAGAGCCATAAGTCATCAAATTGACTTCATACCTAGAGCCTCATTGCCTAACAAAGTAGCTTATAAGCTTACACCGGATTAGAATCTAGAGGTAGCTAGGCAAGTGCAAGAGTTGTTGGATCAAGGATTGATTCAAAAGAGCATCAACCCATGTGTAGTACCAGTGGTCTTAGCAACCAAGAAGGGAGGTAAATGGAGGTTATGCACTAATTCTAGAGCAATAAATAGGATCACCGGTAGGTATGAGTTCCCCTATTCTAGAATTGAAATTAATGGATTGTCTTGGAGGCTCAATACTACACAAAGTTGGATCAAGAGTGGACACCTTCCGGTCGAGAATCAAGGATGTAGATGAGTGAAGATATCTTTTAAGACAAATGATGGGTTGTATGAGTGGAGAGTGATGCCATTTGGCCTCTCGATACCCCTAGCACATTCGAGGCTCATGAATGAAGTGCTTAAAGACTTTACAAGGATATTTTTGGTGGTATACCGTGATGACATCCTCATATTCAACAAGATAGTAGAAGAGCATTTAAAACATGTGGAGATGGTTCTTAGAAGGTTGCAAGAGGATAAGTTGGAAATCAATCTAGAGAAGTGTGAGTTCTTTAAGCAAGAGCTTGTATATTTAGGTTTTGTAGTGTTCAAAGGATCATTGAAGATGGATCCAAGCAAGGTGGAAGCCATCCTAAACTAGTCTACTCCAACCACAAGGACATAGGTAAGAAGTTTTCATGGATTGGCTCAATTTTATAGAAAATTCATAAGGAACTTTAGTGGCATATGTGCACTAGTTCTAGATACAATCAAGGGTGGTTTAAAAACTAAGTTTAAGTGGACTTAAGAGGCTAAGAAAGGGTTTGAGAAACTGAAACAATAAGTGGAAACTCATCCTATTCTCTTGTTACCTAGCTTTGACAAGTTGTTCCTTTGTTGAGTGTATGATGCAAGTGGAGTGTGATGGGAGGAGTGTTAAGTCAAGAGAGGCAGACCTATAGCCTTCTTTAGTGAGAATCTCAATGAAGCAAAGAAGTATTAGGAGCCTATGACTTGGAACTTTATCTTTAGTTTAGTCACTTAGGAAATGGAGGCATTACAGCTACTGCAAGGTTTTGTAGTCTTTACTAACAATCAGGAACTTAGCTATATGAATACCCAAGAGAAGTTGAGCAATAGACACTTGAAGTGGATGGAATACATCCAAGCTTTACCTTCACTATCAAGCACAAGAAGGGACAGCTAAACAAAGTAGCAGATGCATTGAGCAGGAGGTTGTTGACAGTGCAGGCGATACAAGTGAAGAGCATAGGGATTGACAGTTTCAAAGATCTCTATGGGGAAGATGAAGACTTTTCAGAGGCCTACAAGGTATGTTTAGATTTTGAGAATCATTTTCATAGCCAATATTCTGAGTATACTTTGAAAAGTGGTTTTTTGTTTAAAGGAAATCAATTATGTGTTCCAAGAGGTTCAATGAGGGAAAATCCCTTTTAGGAAAAGCATAATGGAAGTCTTAGTGGACATTTTGGCATCAACAAGACTTTAGAACTCATGCAAAGATTCTATTACTAGCCTAAGTTGGCACGAGATGTTAGAAAGTATGTAGAACAATGTGTTGTGTGTATGAAAGCTAAGGGAGGAGCTAGTAATGCTGGTCTATATCAACCCCTACCCATTCCTAATAGACCATGGGACTGTGTAAGCATGGATTTGTGGTAGGCCTTCCTAAGACCAGAGACTGGTTTTAGCCGGTGTATACATGTGAGTGGTGACGATTTAGTAAAATGAGTCATTTTATTCCTGTAAAAACTACTCATGATGCTAGCTACATAAGCTCATCTTTTCTTGAGGAAGTGGTGAGGATCCATGGAATACCTTTGAGCATTGTTTCAGACAGGGATGTGAAGTTCATGAGTCATTTTTGGAAGACTCTATGGAGTAGATTAGGTACCAATTTATCATTTGGATCAACTTACCATCCTCAGACCGATGGTCAAACAAAGGTGGTTAATAGGGTGCTAGGTAACCTTCTAAGGTGCCTAACTAAGAGTATGGATAGACATGGGATATGGTTTATCTCACAAGTTAGTATGCTTATTGATGGTGTGGGCCCGGACCCGCGAGGGGAGAGTCCTTTTGAAGTTGTGTGGGATGCCAAAGAGGCATATGTGGGCTTTCGAGGATATCTTGGATATATGGAACATGAAGTGGACATGTAGAGGACTTCATTCAAACCATGAAAGAGATTCAGGAGCAGGTGAAGAAGACAGTCATCGAGGCTACACAAAAGTTGAAGGAGAAGGTAGATTTGTCAAGGAAGGATGTGCAATTTGTAGTAGGAGACTATGTCATGGTCCACCTTAACAAGTCAAGGTTGCAGAAGGGAATGTCAGCCAAGTTGCAAATGAAAAGAGTAGGACCATGCAAGATATTAGCCAAGTATGGTAAAAATGCATACAAGTTAGAGTTACCTACCGATTTAGGAATCTCACCAGTTTTCAATATAGCTGACTTGATCAAGTACAAGGGATCAGTCAATGATGTGGATCAGAACAGTAAGGAGATCTTCAAGGACATCAACAATATATCCTTACCTAATCAAGACAAGCCTCAGGTAGAGAAGATCTTGGAGTCAAGAGTGCAGAAGGCTACAAGACACAAGGTATACATGGAGCACCTTATCAAGTGGAAGAACAAGCATGAATCAGAAGCCACATGGGTACAAGAAGATCAGTTCAAGAAGTTTGGTATTGACCTATCATTGATCTCTCCTTCCATTCCTTAGTGTTTGTGCCAAGAGGGGGAGAATGGTGCAGGAGCACTTAGAAAGCATTATATAGCACTAGGCAAATTTGGAAGCCTAGGATAAAATTTTGTGGTTTTTATGTTTTAAGGTCATGTTGGCCATTTAGTTTTATTTTGAGGTGTTAGAACATGTTAGGAGGAATGTGGATCAATATCTCATGGTGGAATGGATGAGTTTCACAACTTGTTTCCACTAGGATTCACTAAGAATGGGAAATAAAGCCCAAAATGTTGCATTTGTGCAATTTTGGCCTAAAGTGGTGGTTATGTCCGACCAAGGGAAGGAGTAACCACCTTTTAAACCTTTAAAAGGTGGAACTCAAACTGGAATGGAGGTTGGAGAAGCTTTGTATCATTTGGAGTTTGCAGTTCATATGGAAAAACAATGAAATTCTTGTAAATTTTTTGGTTTTTAGCTCTTTTAGTGTGTTAATGGAGGGTTCCAAGCACTGAGCAGTGTGTGGCACATGTGGTATTTATTTTACAAGCTTTGTGTGGTCATTAGTTGAGTTGTTTCATCGTTTCCTAGCTTTGTTCTTAGTAGGTTTTGTTTCTTTCCATTGTTGATTAGTCCAGTAAGCTGTTAATCATGGAGTCTTAGACCTCTGTTTTCCACTATACCTAGTGTATAGTATGTGGGAAATGAGGCTAAGCTCCATGCCTGTACATAGATTAGGTTTAGGAGTCTATAGGTGGAAAAG
This sequence comes from Sequoia sempervirens, assembly GCA_007258455.2. NCBI lineage: Eukaryota > Viridiplantae > Streptophyta > Pinopsida > Cupressales > Cupressaceae > Sequoia > Sequoia sempervirens. Next base: position 24,262 of record VDFB02058782.1, read on the forward strand.
TATCATGGGAAAAGTCTTCTCCTAGGCGAGCTTGACTGTGCCTGGTTAGGAAAGACAGTGAAAACCAAGCACTAACGTTGCAGGGGTGTCAATTCCCTAGCAAACCAAGGTGTGTGGTGGATACAGGAGGCCTTACAAAGGTTTGGCATGAAAGAAGAGGTTTCACCAGTCCATCTGGAGGTTGTATTAAACTGACAGTTCACTGTGTGGTCAGGAAATGGCCTCAAAATCCCTAATTCTTACAAAATGAGGGTTACGCCTGTGTATGGACAGGGAAGGCCTATAACCTCAAAAATCCTTGAGAGGTAGAAAAATTAACCAGGGTCTCCAAAGGAAGTTTGTGATGTTCTTTAGTAAGATTGTAGTTTAAGCCTATTTTCTCGGGTTAGGAGGCCTAATTGGGGCTTAAGGGCTAGTATCCCTTTTTAAACCCTAGAGTAGGGTTTGGTGAGAGTGATGGATAATTGGTAATTGGTGGATGAACAAGAACCCTAGAGGGATGGTTTTGAAGCCATGGAAGACATCACACACCCCTGCATTGAATTAGTGAAGGTTGGAGGTTTAGCTAACCTTTAGGAAGATTAAGGGCTAAGGAGAGAATGGTAGAGAGAGCACCAAGATTGGCTTGGTTAGGGAAATGGAGGTGATAGTAGGGTTGGCCAAGAGAACTAGGGGTGCCTAACAAGCATTAGGGCCTATAGGTTAAGAAGGTGTAGAGTGACATCAAAGGGGATTGTCGAGGTGAGACCCAGAGCATGGAACAGTTAGTGTTCCATCCAACCCTACCCTATCAGTCTCCTTTTCTGTCATACTTCTCAAACCTAGGCATTTCAATTCCTTGTGGCATCAGTGTTCTTAATATTTCCAAAGATAATGGGTGGTGCGGTTTGGTTTTGGTTTATGGTGGATATTTGTTGTTGCATGGAAGAAATAGTGTGAAAGAGTTGTGTGATGATAGGCTTAGTGTAAGTGGTATGAGGTGGAAGAGATAATGGTGATGGAGTGTATGTAATGTTGGGACAAGTGAAGGGGACACTAATAGGGGTGAAAGTGGTGGAGGATGGAACATTTGATGCCACAGAAGAACTAGGAATGCTAGTTGGAATAGCAAAAGAAGGAGTCACATGACTAACTTGTTGCATGGTTGTTGTAACTTGAGGATTGGTATAGGTGAGTATGGATGTGACGATTGAAGGAGAATGTGAGATCCTCCTTAGCTAACCACAACGTTTGTTGTTTGAGATGTGTTAAAGGTGGAAGATGAATGTTTTTGATATATCTCAACAATTTGTTTCATGAAATCTAAACCCTCATCACTTTCAACAATTCGATGGATTTTTTTTATAGTAGGAATCACAATGGTTGAAATGTTTTCAAGGCACAAGTTTAGTTGCAAATGTGCTAAATCCTCATGAATGTTAATGACTTTTTCTTGCGAAAGGGAATTAATGTGTGTGTCAACATGAATTGTATGTGAAAGTAAAGGTGTACTGGTGGTAGTACATCCATGACTAATGCACCATTTTCCATACCAGGAGTAGGAGCTCGAGACAACCCAAGGTCCACAATGAGTGTGTTATTGTGGGATTCCATGAATTGGGAACTTCTTCTCACTAAAGTATTATCAATAGGGCACTGAACACTCATACAAATACCACAAGAGGTGGGGTGGATGAAAACAAAATGCAAACTAGGAGCGAGAAAATGAAAATAGAAGAAATTATATAAAATAAAATAGGAAGGAAATAACAAAAAATAGAAATGCAGAAATTATTGTGAAAATGACAAAAATTGTTGTGTAGAAAGTGCAACTGGACTAATTTTCCCAGGGTGGTGAATAAGTCCAAGGATGAATTTTTTTGTGATTTTTTAGAAAATTTAAAATGATTTTTATTATTTTCTGATGCAAAACTAGGATGCAGATGCAAAATTTGAGTTTTTGTAATGTTTTAAACTACAAAAATGAAATCTATATGAGATTCACTAATGCAATGTTATAAACCCTAGGATGAAAAACAATGCAAAAGCTAATGCAATTGAGTAATAGGATGTAAATGCAAATGTAAATTAGAAACATGATGGTCAATATGCAGGTTCACCAAAATGAAGCATAGATTTTTGTGGTTTAGGATGCTATGACTCTTTTGCTCCATTAGTGTTTTTCACCTAAAGGAACGAGATAGATCCCACATAAAATCTAGGTGGTTCACTCAAAATAATGCAACTACAATGAAAGTATGCCTAAATTCCATGATATAGATATAGCAAACTGATAAAATTGATTGAATATCTATGCAAAACCTAAGAAATATGAAATGTTTGAAAACACAAGGTGATATGCAGAAATGAACTAAAAACATGCACAAATGAAATTAGAACTTAATGAAACTGAATAGAGTGCACTTGGAGGTAGAATTTTGGTGTTGGAAGGTTCTAGAATGTTACATAAATCACTATTGATGGCCAATGGGACTCATTTGCCACAGATGGTGAACCATTCTTGCTCCTAGTAAACTTTACAAAAATAGGTTTTGGAGTGTTGAGAAATGAAATATATAGAAAACAACTTTTCCAACCTGGTAGTGAGACTCATTTTCCACTGATGGAAAATCAGTCAACCTATAGAAATTTGGAAATTCTGAAGTCAACTCTATGGATCCATATCTACACTTGTCTTCTTGTCAGGTTGACGAAACCAGATCTGTAGAAAATAGGTTGAATGATGTCTCCAAGATTGAATTAGGTCTTTCTTGACTTGAATATCTTTGATGACATTTTGACCACTTTTCAACACCTATTTCTTTGAAAAATCTACCTACAAGACCTACAAACACACATGCAGAGAGGTGGAAAATGGTTAAGGGTTAGAGTATAGGGATTTTCCTTAGTCAAATCCCTACTTTGGTAACCAAACCCTTGATAAAGAAATGAAATGAAAATAATAAAGGAATGATGAACAAACAACATACAAATTTCATAAAATCACCAAACCCTTGTTGTTGAAGTCTGAAGATATGTCAATGGTTCCTCCAAGATGCTTGAATGCAAGAATGAAATGATTGAATGGATGATTAGTAAACTAGGTAATTGGGTGAATGGGGGGTTAAAATGGATAGAAAAAAATTATTTATACACACTTATGTCCTAATTTTCCAAAAATACATCATAGGCCAACCTAAGGTCTTAATGAATAAAAATCTGAAAGAAATTTGAAATTATTTTGAATCTTGTGCCAAGAGGGACTCATTCACCACCCATGGTGAATGGGTCCCACTCAAGGCATGCAAGTGGGTGTTAGAAATTATATTCTCTTAATGTTGTTTGCATGGTTTATATTATAAAAAAACACTTAATTAAGGCCTATAAGTGCATAAAGGGGTCAAATAAAGCATAAGAAAGGTGTAATTAGCGATGAAAAGCCTAGAGAAGCATGAAAGTTTGTTACAATACTTTAAAACAGTTTAGAATAAGGCTTGGTAAGGGATAAAAGGGGAATATTTAGATGAATTACAATAAGAAGAATCTAGAAAATTGTAGAAATTTTTTACAACACTTCACAACATCTTCACAAGACATGATAAAGTCTTAATAATTTGAATATTCAAGACCTAATGTGAATATATAAGTTACATTGCAACATTAAATCTAAGCAAAATAGGTCAAGCATCACATGAAAAAGAACTATATGACAATGAAAATGTCTAAAGATCCATTTTTCTATGGTACAATATTAAACCATCAACCCTAATCCCTCAACCCTATACCTTAAACCCTCATCCTTTAACCCTCAACCCTTAAACCATCAACCCTTAAAACCTTAATCCCTCAACCCTCAACCCTCAACCCTAATCCCTCAATCCTATACCCTCAACTATAAACCCTCTACCCTATACATTAGACCCCCAACCCTAATACCTCAACCCCATACCTTAAACCCTAGTCCCTCAACCTTGAACCTTTAAACCCTCCACCCTATACATTAAACCCTCAACTCGAATTCCTCAAAATTATACCTTAAACCCTCAACCCTCTACCCTATACATTAAACCCTCAACCCTAATCCCTCAACCCTATACCTTAAACCCTAATCCATCAACCCTCAACCCTTAAACCCTCAACCCTTAAACGTTCAACCCTCAACCCTCAACCCTCAACCCTCAATCCTCAACCCTATACACTAAACCCTCAAACCTAATACCTCAACCCTAATCCCTCAACCCTATACCTTAAACCCTAATCCCTCAACACTCAACACTTAAACCCTCAACCCTATTCCCTCAACTCTATACCTTAAACCATAACCCATCAACCCTCAACCTGTAAACCATCAACCCTCAACCCTTAAATCCTCAACCCTTAAACTCTAAACCCTAAACCCTCAACCCTCAACCCTCAACCCTCAACCCTTAACCATTAAAAC